>WNWK01004396.1:0-141417 GCA_009830355.1 Cherax destructor | reverse complement strand
CCTATATCACTCACTCATTTACCCCTACCTCACCTATGGAATCTGCGCATGGGGCTCGACATCAATAACTCATCTCAGACCACTAATAACACAACAAAAAGCTGCAGTTAGAATGATAACAAATTCACACTCCATACAACATACTCCACCAATATTCAAAATCTAAATTTACTCACCATAAAAGACATCCATAGTTTTACTGTGCCTATTACATACATAGAACACTCTATGCAAATATTAACCCACCACTCAAACTTCTCCTTACCAACTTTAACAGGACACATGACCATAACACTAGACAGCGAGCACTCCTCGATGTTCCCCGTGTCCATCTAACACTATGCAAAACTCAATGCATATAAAAGGCCCGAAAATTTGGAATTCATTACCTGTGATTGCCAAAGAAACCCTGCTTGCACTCCAATTCAAAACGATGCTAAAAACCACCTTCTCACCCAAACCTAAGTGCACAATATCAAACATTCCCAACAAAGTTGATTAATCACTTAAATGTAAAAACCTGATTAATCACTTAAATGTAAAAACCTGTTATGAATAATACATACTGAGCTAACTGTTTCTATAACATTTACATTATAATGACCACGTAAACTGTAATTGCAATGCAACCAATTGTTTTAAATTGTTATCTCACTCAATTGCTACAATTACTAAACTATTATGTTCAACTTATATTCAAATTTTACAACTTAGATACACAATTATACTTATTTTATAAATTATCAACCATAATTTTTTACCATGTAGTCTACTATTAATTAATCTTAAGAATGCCCACAATGCACAGCATATTAGGGTTTTTGGCATGTACACCTCATTTATACCTAACTATGTATCATGTATAAATAACAACATTGTATCATGTCTAAATAAACTATTATTATTATTATAGTGCTTCCTCATTAATATAATAATAATGAGAATATAGTGGGAAGAACTACCAATGGAAACACTGACAGGAAGAGATGGTAGTAGGAAGAGGCACTTTTGAGAGGTGCTGCTGGAGAGGCACTGGTGGGAAAAGGGGCAATGGACTTTTCTAGGTTATCCTAGGTTCTCTACTCATATACTGTTATGTATGATAATCTTTATAACTGTATTTGTGCATACCTGAATTAACTTAATTCTGTTAGAAAGAGTTGCTAGCAGGAGCAGGTGTTCAGAGGAAGAGGTGCTAGCAGGAGCAGGTGCTGACAGGATAAGATGATGGTAGGACTAGGCATCAACACAAAGATGAGCTAGTGGGGAACAAGCACTTGCAATTTGGGCCAAGTCTATGGACCCAATATGTACCTCTGTAATCTGTAAATACCTTTGTAACTTGTCATGATAGTGACGAGATCTACCTGAGTTCATTACCTTTGTAACTTGCTCAGCTATCAAAACTTTGGGGTCCAGTCCCTGGACCAATTATATACCTCTGTAATCTTTTGACTACTGTCCACAGGATGGGTATGGGGTGCATAATAAAGATATTAAACTAAACAACAAGAAATGCCAGTATGAGGTGCTGGTGGAAGAGGTGCTGATAGGAGGCAAAATACTTTTATTGAATAACTCAAATGTCAATAAACAGCTTCCTGACAGTGTCAGTCATAGGGAAGCACTAAACACAGATTATACAGCACCTTGGGAAAAGGAAATCAATCAGGTTTGATCTGCAGAAAAGAAATTAAGCTCTGATTTAAATCAATAGCCAGCATAAAGGGAATAAAGTGCTACCATGTGGTTTGTTGCTGTATGATTCCTTGTAGGTTTAGCGCTTCATTTTTATTATAATGTGGTTTGTTAAAACACTTGATAATTAAAAACCAAGAACTAAACCCATATGGGTTATACAGCACCTCCAGGAGCTGATTTAGGGAACATCTTCCATCGTGGGGAGGGATGGAGGGGCTCTTGACTCAAGAAACTGTAATTATCCTCCCCTGGATCAAATCCAAATGCCTCCCATTTCCCACGAGCTGCATAACCTCTACTGGTTTAGCACTTTTGGATTATAACAAGTTTAAAATGATTAGAAACAGTAGAAAATATTTGACAGTCTAAAACAAATACGTATACAACGATACGTGCCCAGTGGGTAGGTCGCTAAAGCTCTCGCTTCACACTGGCAAGGTCTGCATTCTATTCCCAGCGAGGGTAGAAACAGTGGGCGTTTTTCTTTATACCGGTTGTCTATGTTCACCCATCAGTAAAATGGGTACTTGGGTGTTAGTCGACTGGTGTGGGTCGCATCCTGGGACAGTGACCTAATTTGCCCGAAAATCTCGGCATAAGGGGCTTTCTATATAGTAGTATGTCATTGATGTCAGCTAAGTCTGTATACCATGTACATGTTTTTTTTTCAACAAGTCGGCCATCTCCCACCAAGACAGGGTGACCCAAAAGAAAATACTTTCATCATCATTCAACACTTTCACCACACTCATACATAATCACTGTCTTTGCAGAGGCGCTCAGATACGACAGCTGAGAATAGTCCCTCCCAGCTGTCACTATCCCAGACCCCTCCTCTAAAGTGCAGGCATTGTACTTCCCATTTCCAGGACTCAAGTCTAACTAAATCAATTAAATGGTTTCCTGAATCCCTTCACAAAATGTTACCCTGCTCACACTCCAACAGCTCGTCAGGCCCCAAAAAACCATTCGTCTCCATTCACTCCTATCTAACACGCTCACACATGCTTGCTGGAAGTCCAAGCCCTCGCCCACAAAACCTCCTTTACCCCTCCCTCCAACCTTTTCTAGGACGACCCCTACCCGCCTTCCTTCCCCTACAGATTTATATGCTCTCCAAGTCATTCTACTTTGATCCATTCTCTCTAAATGACCAAACCACCTCAACAACCCTCTTCAGCCCTCTGACAAATACTTTTAGTAACTCCACACCTTCTCCTAATTTCCACATTCCGAATTTTCTGCATAATATTTCACTCACACATTGCCCTTAGACAGGACATCTCCACTGCCTCCAGCCTCCTCCTCGCTGCAGCATTTGTAACCCATGCTTAACACCCATATAAGAGTGTTGGTACCACTATACTTTTGGATAACGTTTTTTGCCTCCACAGATACCTCAACGCACCACTCACCTTTTTTCCATCATCAATTCTATGGTTAACCTCATCCTTCATAAACCCATCCACTGACACGTCAACTCCCAAATATCTGAAAACATTTACTTCTTCCATAATCCCTCTCTCCAATGTGATATCCAATTTTTCTTTATTTAAATCGTTTGATACCCTCATCACCTTACTCTTATCTATGTTCACTTTCAACTTTCTACCTTTACACACCCTCCCAAACTTGTCCACTAACCTTTGCAACTTTTCTTTAGAATCTCCCATAAGCACAGTATCATCAGCAAAAAGTAACTGTGTCAACTCCCATTTTGTATTTAATTCCCTATAATTTAATCCACCCTCTCCCCAACACCCTAGCATTTACTTCTTTTACAACCCCATCTATAAATATATTAAACAACCATGGTGACATTACACATCCCTGTCTAAGACCTACTTTTACCGGGAAGTAATCTCCCTCTCTCCTACACACCCTAACCTGAGCCTCACTATCCTCATAAAAATTCTTTACAGCCTTCAGTAACTTACTACCTATTCCATACACTTGCAACATTTGCCACATTGCTTCCCTATCCACTCTATCATATGCCTTTTTTAAATCCATAAATGCAATGAAAACTTCTCTACCTTTATCTAAATACTGTTCACATATATGCTTCACTGTAAACACTTGATCTACACATCCCCTACCCACTCTAAAGCCTCCTTGCTCATCTGCAATCCTACTCTCTGTCTTACCTCTAAGTCTTTCAATAATAACCCTGCCATATACTTTACCTGGTATACTCAGTAAACTTATTCCCCTATAATTCTTACACTCTCTTTTATCCCCCTTCTCTTTATATAAAGGAACTATACATGCTCTCTGCCAATCCCTATGTACCTTCCCCTCTTTCATACAATAACCTATGTGACATGTCAAGATATCTTATTAGTGAAGGTAGGATACCACTTATACTAAGCAAATTTGCTAAATTTGCTTGTAACAGATAAGTGAACTGTAGATATAAATCCAAATTAATTTCCATGAACGTACCTATCTGTGCTCATGATAATGCGAGCACAGATGGACATGTTTGTGGAGCAACTTGCAATGTGAATAGACTGACTGATGTTGTAGTGGCTCAGGCTTAGGCTTGGCTACAGGTACTTCTGGCAGTTTGGGAGACACAGATGATGATCAAACTAAATGCAAATTACGTGATCAGGCATATGGTCACTGTCTTGAACACTATGTGCTTAATTGTCCACTTATTGAAGAATATAGAGATTTTTATTTTATTTTATTAACACATCGGCCGATTCCCACCAAGGCAGGGTGGCCCGAAAAAAAAAAACTTTCATCATCATTCACTCCATCACTGTCTTGCCAGAGGGTGCTTTACACTACAGTTATAAAACTGCAACATTAGCACCCCTCCTTCAGAGTGCAGACACTGTACTTCCCATCTCCAGGACTCAAGTCCGGCCTGCCGGTTTCCTGAATCCCTTCATAAATGTTACTTTGCTCACACTCCAACAGCATCAAGTATTAAAAACCATTTGTCTCCATTCACTCCTATCAAATACGCTCACACATGCTTGCTGGAAGTACAAGCCCCTCGCACACAAAACTTCCTTTACCCCCTCCCTCCAACCTTTCCTAGGCCGACCCCTACCCCGCCTTCCCTCCACTACAGATTTATACACTCTCGAAGTTTTTCTGTCTCGTTGCATTCTCTCTACATGTCCGAACCACCTCAACAACCCCTCCTCAGCTCTCTGGATAATAGTTTTGGTAATCCCGCACCTCCTCCTAATTTCCAAACTCCGAATTCTCTGCATTATATTCACACCACACATTGACCTCAGACATGACATCTCCACTGCCTCCAGCCTTCTCCTCATTGCAACATTCATCACCCATGCTCACAGCCATATAGAGTGTTGGTATAACTATACTCTCATACATTCCCTTCTTTACTTCCATGGACAAAGTTCTTTGTCTCCACAGACTCCGAAGTGCTCCACTCACCCTTTTCCCTCATCAATTCTATGATTCACCTCATCCTTCATAGACCCATCTGCTGACATGTCCACTCCCAAATATCTGAGTACATTCACCTCCTCCATACCTCTCCCTCCAATCTTCAACTTTCGTCACCTAATCTTTTTGTTATCCTCATCACCTTACTCTTTCCTATATTCACTTTAAATTTTCTTCTTTTACACACCCTACCAAATTCATCCACCAACCTCTGCAACTTCTCTTCAGAATCTCTCAAAAGCACAGTGTCATCAGCAAAAGCAACTGTGACAACTCCCACTTTGTATTTAATTCTTTATCTTTTAACCCCACACCTCTTGCCAAGACCCTCGCATTCACTTCTCTTACAACCCCATCTATAAATATATTGAACAACCACGGTGACATCACACATCCTTGTCTAAGGCCCACTTTTACTGGGAAATAGTCCCCTTCCCTCCTACACACTCTAACTTAGCCTCACTATCCTCATAAAAACTCTTCACTGCTTTCAGTAACCTACCTCCTATTCCATACACCTGCAACATCTGCCACATTGCCCCCTATCCACCCTATCATACGCCTTTTCTAAATCCATAAATGCCACAAAAACCTCTTTACCCTTGTCCAAATACTGTTCACCTATATGTTTCACTGTAAACACTTGGTCTACACACCCCTACCTTTCCTAAAGCCCCTTGTTCATCTGCTATCCTGCTTTCTGTCTTACTCTTAATTCTTTCAATAATAACTCTACCATACACTTTACCAGGTACACTCAACAGACTTATTCCCTAAAATTTTTTGCACTCTCTTTTGTCCCCTTTGCCTTTATACAAAGGAACAATACACGCTCTCTGCCAATCCCTAGGTACCTTACCCTCTTCCATACATTTATTAAATAATAGCACTAACCACTCCAAAACTATATCCCCACCTGCTTTTAACATTTCTATCTTTATCCCATCAGTCCCAGCTGCCTTACCCCTTTCATTCTACCCACTGCCTCACGAACTTCCCCACACTCACCACTGGCTCTTCCACACTCCTACAAGATGTTATTCCTCCTTGCCCTATACACGAAATCACAGCTTCCCCTGTCTTCATCAACATTTAACAGCTCCTCAAAATATTCCCTCCATCTTCCCAATACCTCTAACTCTCCATTTAATAACTCTCCTCTCCTATTTTTAACTGTCAAATCCATTTGTTCCCTAGGCTTCCTCAACTTATTAATCTCACTCCAAAACTTTTCTTATTTTCAACAAAATTTGTTGATAACATCTCACCCACTCTCTCATTTGCTCTCTTTTACATTGCTTCACCACTCTCTTAACCTCTCTTTTCTCTCCATATACTCTTCCCTCCTTGCATCACTTCTATTTTGAAAAAACCTCTCATATGCTAACTTTTTCTCCCTTACTACTCTCTTTACATCATCATTCCACCAATCGCTCTTCTTCCCTCCGCACCCACTCGCCTGTAACCACAAACTTCTGCTGAACACTCTAACACTACATTTTAAATCTACCCCATACATCTTCGACCCCATTGCCTACACTCTCACTAGCCCATCTATCCTCCAATAGTTGTTTATATCTTACCCTAACTGCCTCCTCTTTTAGTTTATAAACCTTCACCTCTCTCTTACTTACTGCTTCTATTTTCCTTGTATCCCATCTACCTTTTACTCCACTGTAGCTACAACTAAAAAGTGATCTGAAATATCTGTGGCCCTCTATAAACATGTACATCCTGAAGTCTACTCAAGTCTTTTATCTATCAATACATAGTCCAACAAACTACTGGCATTACGCCCTACATCATATCTTGTATACTTATTTATCCTCTTTTTCTTAAAATATGTATTACCTATAACTAAACCCCTTTCTATACAAAGTTCAATCAAAGGGCTCCCATTATCATTTGCACCTGGCACCCCAAACTTACGTACTACACCCTCTCTACATGTTTCTCCGACTTTAGCATTTAGGTCCCCTACCACAATTACTCTCTCACTTGGTTCAAAAGTTCCTATACATTCGCTTAACATCTCCCAAAATCTCTCTCTCTCCTCTACACTCCTCTCTTCTCCAGGTGCATACACGCTTATTATGACCCACTTTTCGCATCCGACCCTTATTTTAATCCACATAATCCTTGAATTTACACATTTATATTCCCTCTTCTCCTTCCATAACTGATCCTTCAACATTATTGCTACCCCTTCCTTAGCTCTAACTCTCTCAGATACTCCTGACTTAATCCCATTTATTTCTCCCCACTGAAACTCGCCTACCCCCTTCAGCTTTGTTTCGCTTAGGGCCAGGACATCCAACTTCTTTTCATTCATAACATCAGCAATCATCTCTTTCTTATCATCCGCACTACATCCACGCACATTCAAACAACCCAGTTTTATAAAGTTTTTCTTCTTCTCTTTTTTAGTAAATGTGTACAGGAGAAGGGGTTACTAGCCCATTGCTCCCGGCATTTTAGTCGCCTCATACGACACGCATGGCTTATGGAGGAAAGATTCTTTTCCACTTCCCCATGGACAGTATAATTACCTATGTGACATGTCAAGATATCTTATTCATGAAATAAGATACCAATTGTACTAAGCAAATTTCCTAAATTTGCTTGTAACAGATAATTGAAATGTAGATATAAACCCAAATGTACAATTGTTAACCCCATTGGGGCCTAGTGCCTAGGCCTTTTGTGTATCCATATGCTCTTGTGCTACCATCCACAGGATGGATATGGGGTGCACAATAAAGTAGCCACTTCGGTGGCAAAATCTAATCTTTCATACATTTATTAAACAAAAATACCAACCACTCCAACACTATATCCCCCCTGCTTTTAACATTTCTGTCATGATCCCATCAGTTCCAGCTGCTTTACCCCCTTTCATTCTACGTAATGCCTCACGCACCTCCCACACACTCACATCCTGCTCTTCTTCAATCCTAAACGATGTTGTACCTCCCTGGCCAGTACATGAAATTACCGCCTCCTTTTTCATCGACATTTAAAAGTTCCTCAAAATATTCCCGCCATCTACCCAATACCTCCAGCTCCCCATCTACTAACTTCCCTACTCTGTTTTTATCTGACAAATCCATTCGTTCCCTAGGCTTTCTTACCTTGTTTATCTCACTCCAAAATTTTTCTTGTTTTCAGCAAAATTTCTTGAAAGAGCCTCTCCTATTCTTTCATCTGCTCTTCTTTTGCACTCTCTCACCACTCTCTTCACCTTTCTTTTACTCTCCATATACTCTACTCTTCTATTAACACTTCTATTTTGTAAAAACCTCTCATAAGCTACCTTTTTATCTTTTATCACACCCTTTACTTCTTCATTCCACCACTCACTCCTCTTTCCCCTTGCACCCACCCTCCTATAGACACAAACTTCTGCCCCACATTCTAATACTGCATTTTTAAAACTATCCCAACTCTCTTCAATCCCCCCACTACTCATACTTGCACTATCAAAATCCTTTCTGCCAATAGTTGCTTATATCTCACCCTAACTTCCTCCTCCCTTAGTTTATACACTTTTACCTCTCTCTTACTTGCTGTTGCCATTTTCTTTTTGTCACATCTACCTTTTACTCTAACTGTAGCTACAACTAAATAATGATCCGATATATCTGTTGTCCCTCTATAAACATGTACATCCTGAAGCCTACCCATCAACCTTTTATCCACCAATACACAATCCAACAAACTACATTCCTTATGTGCTATATCATACCTTGTATATTTATTTATCCTCTTTTTCATAAAATATGTATTACTTATTACCAAACCTCTTTCTACACATAGCTCAATTAATGGTTCCCCATTTACATTTACCCCTGGCACCCCAAATTTACCTACTACTCCCTCCACAACATTTTTACCCACTTTAGCATTAAGATCCCCAACCACAATTACTCTCTCACTTGGTTCAAAACTCCCTACACACTCTCTCAACATTTCCCAAAATCTCTCTCTCCTCTACACTTCTCCAGGTGCATAAACACTTACTATAACCGACTTTTCACATCCAACCTTTATTTTACTCCACATAATCCTTGAATTTATACATTTATATTCCCTCTTTACCTGCCATAATTGATTATTCAACATTATTGCCACTCCTTCTTTAGCTCTAACTCTATTTGAAACCCCTGACCTAATCCCATTTATTTCTCCCCACTGAAACTCTCCTACCCCCTTCAGCTTTGTCTCACTTAAAGCCAGGACATCCAGCTTCTTATCATTCGCACAACATCCACGCACATTCAAACATCTCACTTTACATGTACATGTACTTGTAGTAAATAAAGAAACATATTAATGTTATTAACTTCAACAATATGACACACAAGGTAATACATATATACCCAGGGAGATATATCTCTTAGACGTACACCGAGAGGTGTATGTGTCGTAAGCTCCTTTCTTCAATGATCCTCATGTAGTGTGGGTGATAGTCTTTAGACCCCCATTATCCAACCAACAAATATAAGAAACTAAACTGTCGTGGGTGTCCCCTTCAACTTCCTTCAGGCCATAGATAAAGATCGACTTCTCCCTTTCCTCCTCCCACTGTATCTCCCATTGCCTTGTCAAAGGTGCATTAGCCTCTCCCGGTGCTGTCATGGATGTATTCCCCATGTTCCTTTGTGTGTCCGGTCTGCTCATACGTCCCTGTCTGCTGTAGTGTGTTGTTGGGGTCTCTGTGTTTAGCGTGTCTGCTGCTTTGTCTACCCTCTCATGTGTTGTTTCTGTGCTCTCATTCGTTGTTCCTGTGGTGCTCTTCTTGACCCTGGCTGCTTCTTCTATATCCCTCTCGTGTGTTGTCATCCTGCTCGTCTTGCTTCGGGCCCCATGTGTGTCTGCCAGTGCCTGTGCATACAAGAGCTCTCCTCCTTTCTCCTCATTCCCCTTGGCTGTGCCTGGTGCACAAGCTCCAAGCGTCGTTTCCTGACAGGTACTATTGTCTCTATTCTGTGTCAGTCCCTGCAGCTTCACTTCTAGGGTCTGGATCTTGGCTTCTGCTTTTTTAGCTTGCATTACCCATTTTCTACTCTCCTCAGCTATCCTCTTCTCCATTTCCTCGCTGATCACCAATAGCTTCCTCTCACATTCCTTTTCCCTTTCATTGAGCTCCTCGGTGATCACCAATATCTTCCTCTCCCATTCCTTCTCCCTTCTAGAGATTTCCTCCTCCCACTGTGGCCTTCCCTGATCGGCCATCTTCCTTCTTGTTGATGCCCTCTCTGAGCCACCCATCTTCCCACTGAGTCCCTTGTGGATGTATTGAGGTGTCAGGAGAAGGGAGAAAGAAGAGGGGTAGGGAAGGGGGTGAGGGGGAAATTGAGAAAGGATAGGAATGGGGGTGAGGGGGAGAGAGATAGCTTAGAGGAAATGTAGAAGAGGGTGGATAGAGGGAGAGAGAAAGAGAGCGAGAGGGAGAGGGAGAGAGAGAGGGAGGTAGAGAGGTAGGAAGAGAGATAGGTAGAGGGAGAGAGAGGGAGGTAGAGAGATGGAGGGAGATAGAGAGATAGAGGGAGATAGAGAGATAGAGGGAGAGGGAGGAAGAGGGGAGGTGGGAGAGAGAGAGGGAGGGAGAGGGGAGTAGAGAGAGAGGTAGGGAGAGGGAGAGGGATAGGGAGAGGTGGGGAGAGGGAGAGGGAGGGATATGGAGGGGAGATGGGGGAGAGGGAGGTATAGAGAGGGGGAGAGGGAGGTATAGAGAGGGGGAGAGGTAGGTATAGAGAGGGGGAGGGAGAGAGGGGGAGGGTTTGTGTGTGAGGGAGAAGGGGAGGGAGATAGGGGGTGAGGGGGTATAGAGAGGGAGAGGGAGAGAGGGGTTGGGTGCGTTTGAGAGAGAAAGGGAGGGAGAGAGCGGGGGTGGGGGAGATAGGTTTTCAGAAAGTTTGGGCTACTCTCCTAAATATGTGTGTGTGTGTGTGTGTGTATGTGTGAACGGCACTCACAAGAGGTTAGCACACTGGTCTGCAAGTTTAAGGATTCGCCGGCCGTAAGTTCGAGTCTTACCCGTGATTTGATCCACTTTCTTGTTACCAGATCACATTAACAGTGAGCCTACCACTCTTACTTGCTTTCTTTATCTATCTTGTTCTCTATGGTGCTTGCTTTCTTTATCTATCTTGCTGTCTCTCTCTCTCTTGCTTGTGCGTATATGTATGTGTGTGTGTGTAAAAAATTATTATTTCAGATTAGTAATTTAGATTGCCAGTTTTATTACGTTCCTCATACCCATCCATTGGGTGGCAGTCAATAAAGATTATAGACCAGCAATAAAAATTTAAAATATTAATAATATTTATCTGTTAATTATATTTTCGTTATGGCGAAAAAGTTATATTATATTTAGAAACAGCGTCCCAAATATTAGTGTCATTATGTAGGCCTCTGTTATGAAAATTAAGAAATTTATGTTTAACTCTAAGGTGTTCACTATCCAGGTGTGACTATCTTCCATCACCACTGACAGCACTGTGTTGCCAGTGATGTGATTACCACTGTTATTGTCACTGACTGCAGCACTGACAGCACTGTGTTACCAGTGATGTGTTTACCACTGTTTGTTATTATCACTAACAGCACCACTGACAGCACTGTGCTACCACTGCTGTTTCTACCCTTGTTACTACCCCCTCTACCTCTGCTCTTATTTTCATTACAAACATCCGCGGGGAATAAATCACTCATCCAGAAGAAGCATTCATTCTCCTATACATAAAAAACTTTCTCTCTCTCTCTCCCATATTCCCTTGCATAAAAAATTTACTTACAATCTCTAGAGATTGGTTTTCTAAATTTGACACACTAAAATATTCTTGACTACACGTCCCAGGTCCAAGGTTTTAATTCCCAGGTCTCAAGTCTGAAAATCCAAGTCACAGTTCATTGGTCTCAGGTCTCAGTGTTACCAAATGCAAGAATTATTATTATTATTATTATTATTATTATTATTATTATTATTATTATTATTATTATTATTATTATCTATTATTATTAATTGGAAGCGCTAAACCCGTAGGATTATACAGCGCTTGTGTGGGGGATGTGGAAGGTATTCAGACTTAATTCAGGGAACTGGAGCACAAATTCAATTCCCTAGATCAAGAGCCCTCACCAGAGTCAAGGAACCTTCCTTGGGGGACCAAATGCAAGAAGTAAACAAAACTTTCAGTGTTTGTGAACGTTAAATTTAAGTTGTGCTCGACGTGGACACAAATCCCACCGTCATAATGTTGAAGGAAGGTCACAGGTGCAGAAAGAGATTTTATTGTGAAAACGTTCCGCTGTTTAACCCTATAACAGGCTGTAGTGGTTGTAGGTTATTGAAAGACCGAGTAACAATAACAATGTACTCTCCAAGGCCGCTCCATAACAACAACCACAATAACAAAACAATTATAAATGACTGAACCAAACAAACATAGTATTCAATCCTCCTACTGCTCCCAACCCCTTACATTCCTCCTTTCCTAAATTACATTATATCATCCAACTTATAAATCCAACCTATCTGGAGGTTTGACAACTCTGCTGGAACGCCGGAGAATTGGAGGGTTTGCACTGTCCTGAGGTGCCTCCTCTCATCTACAGGTATCTGTAAATAAGCATCCTTTATATCTAATTTTGTAAATATTTTACCTTTACCCACTACAGACAATAATTCCTCAATCCTGGGTAAAGGATATCTTTCACAATGAATTTGTTGATTTACATATTTAAAATCCCCACAAATTCTCATAGACTTAGAGTCAGCCTTCAGTACTGGCACAATAGGTACAGACCATTCACTATGCAATATAGGCTCAATAATGCCTTTCTGCACTAGTTTTTCTAATTCTTCCTCAATCATCTCTTTGTGAAAAAAATGGTACTGGCCTTGCTTTCACAAACTTAGGGACAGCATCACTTTTCACATGAATTTGTGCCACGATGCTGGAGATAGGTTTACTAGAATCTACCCTAAAATTATCTAACATTTCTTCAGCACTGTCTAGTTTGTTAATTTTGGTAGATTCATTCAATCCAGCAAGGTAAATCCCTACCTTTTTCATGAGGTCTTTCCCACACAAGTTACTATTATTGGATTTCACTGCATAAAACACTTGTGACACCTCTAATTTATTATATCTTACCGGCAAAACCACCTGTCCCAGAAGGTTTATTTTCCAATTATCATATGCAGTTACCCTCCTAGAACATGGTTCAATGTGCCCCTTTACTGCCTCTACCCAGTCTTTGGATAAAGTCGAGATGGACGCCCCACTGTCAATCTCAAAAGGTACCATTTGATTGTTAATGATAAACCCATATTTTTCTGCCTTCATGGAAAACACTCTATCCTCTAAGGCATATAAGCTCATCACTTCCTCATCCGCTGAACTATCACCGCCATCCAGCACCTTAATTGACTTTGTTCTAGGATATCTCCTGGAGTCTACCTGGAGAGAATTCCAGGGGTCAACGCCCCCGCGGCCCGGTCCGTGACCAGGCCTCTGTTGGACCAGAGCCTGATCAACCAGGCTGTTACTGCTGGCCGCACGCAGTCCAACGTACGAACCACAGCCCGGCTGGTCAGGTACCGACTTTAGGTGCCTGTCCAGTGCCTGCTTGAAGACAGCCAGGGGTTTGTTGGTAATCCCCCTGATGTATGCTGGGAGGCAGTTGAACAATCTTGGGCCCCTGACACTTATTGTGTTGTCCCTCAACGTGCTAGTGGCACCCCTGCTCTTCATTGGGGGGATGTTACATCGCCTGCCGAGTCTTTTGCTTTCGTAGGGAGTGATTTTTGTGTGCAAGTTTGGTACTAAGCCCTCGAGAATTTTCCATGTGTATATAAAAATGTATCTCTCTCGCCTGCGTTCTAGAGAGTACAGGTTTAGGAACTTCAAGCGTTCCCAGTAGTTGAGGTGGTTTATCGCACTTATGCGTGCGGTGAAGGTTCTCTGCACATTTTCAAGGTCAGCAATTTCACCCGCCTTGAAAGGTGCCGTTAGTGTGCAGCAATATTCCAGCCTAGAAAGAACAAGCGATCTGTAAAGTGTCAACATGGGCTTGGCATCCCTGGATTTGAAGGTTCTCATTATCCATCCTGTCATTTTTCGAGCAGATGCAATTGCTACTTTGTTATGGTCCTTGAACCATAACAAAGTAGCAATTGCTTCTGCTCGAAAAATGACAGGATGGATAATGAGAACCTTCAAAACCAGGGATGCCAAGCCCATGTTGACACTTTACAGATCGCTTGTTCTTTCTAGGCTGGAATATTGCTGCTGTGTCCTTGCTGTCCTGTTTTTTTCAATACTCGATTTTGATACAGCCTTAGGAGACACTTTTGAAGATTTCTCACTACACACTCTTCTCAAGTGGCCTTTCTTATGACACTTATTACAGAAAAAGTCTTTAAACCTACAAGTACTACTACTGTGCTGGAACCCACAATGTTTACATTTCACAGCATTAATCACTTGTACCGCAGGAGCAGAGTTCTGATCTGTAACAAATGCCTGTTCCAAGTTCAAAAGTTTGTCAAATAGTTTTGCAGACTGCACACTTTGCAAATCCAAATTTTCTGCAACTAGGTGAGGAAAATACACTTCATCCACCACCGCCATAAACAACTGGTCCCTCACTCTGGGTCAAATTGTCCCCAAAAGTACAGTTCACAGCCAACGCTTTTAAATCTGTATATAATTCATGCAAGGACTCACCCTGTCGTTTCTTCCTCTGCTTAAAAGCCAACAAACTGCGGTGGTAGGCTGGTTTCACTGCATAATAACTTTTCAGTGCCACGACTAAGTCGTCGTAACTCTTCGTGTGTGGTAATTCTGGTGCACACACATTACCTAAAACACTGTAAGTTTCTGATCCCAGGGACACTAGCAAGAAATTCCTCTTGTTATCTTGCTCTTTAATTCCTAAATGAGCGAAATTGGCTTCCAACAAGCTTAGCCAAAGCTCCAAAGAAATCTTACGTGGGTCGAAAGGTTCCAACCTTCCTTGTGATGCTGCCATGCTGCCACTTGTTGCTGCTGTATCACCGTTCTGCTGCAATGTCCTCGGCTGGCAATATCCCTACTACTTCAGGCCACATTGGCCCACTATCCTTGGCTCTGATGATCCTATCCTCGTCGCCACTGAAGTGGTTGTAGGTTATTGAAAGACCGAGTAACAATAACAATGTACTCTCCAGGGCCACTCCATAACAACAACCACAATAACAAAACAATTATAAATGACTGAACCAAACAAACATAGTATTCAATCCTCCTACTGCTCCCAACCCCTTACACAGGCCGTATAGGGTTAACCCTATACGTATAGGGTTAACCCTCCATCCAATGCATTGGATTGGAGGCCCAGACCGCTGAAAACTTCTCTGACCTTAACCCATGTTTGGCAAAGTCCACTAGTTAACCTTTACGGTTATTCACATGTATCGGTCACCCACCTCACCTGCAGTTCTCATTCCACCTATATATTCCTCAGTCTTGGTCTCCAAGTGAGAGACTTTCCACATCAAGTTTCCTTCATGCCTCTGTGTCCTTGCGTTGCAAAACTTTATGATTCTTATATCCAAAGTACAATTAACTAAGGAGAAAAAGTGAAATTGGAAATTGGATATAGTGTTTACATTAAACAAAGTGACCAACAAAAGTCGCAATACCATGGTTGGAATAATTCACAAATAATCCAAACACAGTAGAGAGAACTGTAGATAACGTATCTTTCTGTATTGAACATTTATCTCCGCTCGATAAAGACTCGGAACAAACTGAAACGTCGATTGAAGTTTCCTCTTCTAAAGAGAAGTTCACAGTGAAAACCAGAAAGATATAAACAATCATAACACTATACACAATAACACCCGACACACAATCACACTGCTACGCAGAGTAACAGAAGATGTACATAACATGCATATATAGTAGTAGAATCAAATTTACAATGAATGGCGTCTCCATGGTAGTCTGGCTAGACGAGTACTTCTTGTCTGGCTGATCTACGTTTCCAGCGAGTCCAGGAAGTTGTAATTATAAGGCACAGATTTTTTGTATGATCCTCTATAATTATACCTTTCTGTATATACTGATATTAAACACTGGTGTTCTAATATCATATATGGACAGTGCTCCTTGGATTGGCCGCTCTTGAAAAGTTAAGTTCCTCTCTTGAGGAAATGCTGTGTTTGGGGTTCACACTCTCAACGTCCCCCTCAAATGCTGTGTTTGGGGTTCACACCTCTCAACGTCCCCCTCAAATGCTGTGTTTGGGATTCACACCTCTCAACGTCCCCCTCAAATGCTGTGTTTGGGGTTCACACCTCTCAACGTCCCCCTCAAATGCTGTGTTTGGGGTTCACACCTCTCAACGTCCCCCTCAAACTTTCTTTCCTCGTATAGGGATAATTGTTATAGCCGAGAGTGTGATGGATTGTACAGCATATTACAACATTTTTTTTAAATGATGATAAATTAAAAATTATATAGTACATACATTTTTTATTAATTTATTCATTGAAACATCAGTTTTCACGACTAGTGTCGGAGTTAACGTTATCATCAGATATTGTACAAAATCATGAAAGATCAGTTATAAAGAACCTGATCTTAACAATATATTACTACAAGTAATAAGGAAAGATAAAAAATATAAACTAGCAATAGAGTAAGAGAGTTACTTTGATTCTAGTTTTTTATATTAATTTTCTTGATTTTTCAGAGACTGAAAGAAAGCAGAGCTCACCTGTCTGTATTTCAGAGGTGTCTTGTGTTGCAACATCCTACGTGGACACTGACGCCAGGTCTTCCTGTGTCAAGAAGGTCACTGTCTTGACCAAGACTTTTTACATTCCTATATGTCTTTTTTTTTTTTTGAGAAACAATTGTCTAATTTATTAGGATATGAGATTATGATGGCTAAATATTCGCTTTTCTCCTGAATGACATGCAAAACAATGGGAGTCGCTGGAGTTGTTTTATAATAGTTTTTTGCTGGACTTAGTACAAACCTTCTTGGATGTAGTAGTCAGGATACACCTCTGACCTGACCTCTTGGTTTATACTGGAAACTCTTGCTCTAAACGGCCTGGGCAGCCAATACCTGAATATCTTAGCAGTAGACTAGACACCGTTCTTTTCTTAACTTACTTAGAGTGATTGCTGAAATATTTGACACACATTGATGTGCTTGAAGGCTTTCTATAAAGAGTGAGCTGGTTCTTATTTTCTTGCTAGAGCTCTTTGTCTTTCCGACTGATATTCGTTGTTCTTCCTCAAGAATATTTGCCCTGTGCTTCTTACCATTTTCCGGTGCATGACCTGAAAGTTACAGACATGAAAAAAATCACTTCTGTTCACTAGTTTATGGATTTGGTAAAACAGGAAGAGTTATGGAAAAACATGTGTTTGTCTACAACAAGCACAGTTTTGTAAGCAGACAAGCAGCTCACACATATTTAACGTTGTAAGTGTTTTGATTTTGCCTTTCATTTTATTTTGTTGTAATTAACTTGAGCAATAATATCAAACTGAGAAAACAGATAATATCAATATATTCACATTAATCTGAAATGCATGAATATATTTCATAAAATATTAATATAAAATATATTCAGTAAATATTATACTTTTTCTTCTCTTCTTTAAAAAAAACCGAGGCAGGGTGGCAAAAAAAAAAAAAAAAGTTTCGCTTTTTAATTTTAGTAATATATACAGGAGAAGGGGTTACTAGCCCCTTGCTCCCGGCATTTTAGTCGCCTGGAGCATTATATTTTGCATACGTTTAATAAGGGTTAATTAACATTTCGTAATTATCTATATTCTATAATATATTTTTGTTGTGCTTCATAATTAGTGTTAAAGTTGACAGTAGTTATTGCACTTACAACTTCCTCCTGAAGCTCAATCAACTCCTCAACTACTCTATTTGCATAGAAATATTTTCTGCATTCATTTTTTCATTGATTCTTTTGCAACTTAACCATTAAGGTTGGTACGATTTTTGATGTTGCTTTATAAATCAATGTAAAAGGTCACAGATTTTCCACCTGAACTACTTTATACATCAGATGATATTCATTAATGGAAGTTCATCTGATACATTAACAAGGAGACGTGTCGGCCAGGCTCTAAGATGCTCTGACAGGAGACGTGCTGCCAGGCTTTAAGATGCTCTGACAGGAGCGTTCTGCCAGGCTCTAAGATGCTCTGACAGGAGACGTTTCTGCCAGGCTCTAAGATGCTCTGACAGGAGACGTGTCTGCCAGGCTATAAGATGCTCTGACAGGAGACGTGTCTGCCAGGCTATAAGATGCTCTGACAGGAGACGTGTCTGCCAGGCTATAAGATGCTCTGACAGGAGACGTGTCTGCCAGGCTATAAGATGCTCTGACAAAATTATTTTTGTCACTAAATCAAGTCTCCTGAATTAGTAAATTTTTTGGCGAGTTTTTGTTTTATATTTGTGATGGTCAATTATTTTTCTGTCATTAAAGACTTATCTCATTATGAAGGCCTTCTAAATACTGTAACATGTATTTATTGAAAGACTACATAATTATACCTTTGTTTTTGTTGATTGTAACTATAGTGACTAACCCAGCTGGGAAGCATCTCTTAATACTAAAGTATTTACTGAATGTATAACGTATAATGACTTTCACTGTCGGAAGAATACCTCTGAAACTGGTTTAGAAAAACACTACAACACTAGAACATATTTTAAAACGTTTCGATCCTGGACCTTGTTGACATATTAGGAGTGAGTTAGAACATGACCATGAGTGTGGACCTGGACTGAGTGTAGTGACACTGGTGACCTGGTGAGTGTGTGAGGGACTGAGTGGTGTGGTGACACATGGTGACTAGTGAGGTGAGTGACGTGGTGACCTGAGTGGTGAGGACACATGGTGACTGTGAGAGTGACACATGGTGACCTGAGTGAGGTGTGAGTGACGCATGGTGACCTGAGTGAGGTGATGTGAGTGAGTTGCACATGGTGCCCTGAGTGGTGAGGACCATGGTGACCTGGTGAGGTGGTGACGCATGTGACCTGAGTGAGGTGTGGGACATGGTGACCTGAAGAATGCCATGTTGGGATGAGGACGGGTAGACGATGAGATCATGTGACTCCTGTGTTGTTGGGTTGTTGCAGCTTTTCCTTCTTGAGTATCGTGTATGCTAATGTTTTAGAAATTTTGTGGTTTCCAGTGTTACGTTCTATTGTGTCTGTGACGGCGATTAGCAAGGCTTCTAGACACCGTCGGCGTCTAAGGTCTGATTCGGTGAGAACGAGTTGTGCCTCATCCCATTTCATCAAATGCTCCGTGGAGTCTCTGTGGAGGACACAGGCGTACCTTAAATCGTCTCTGTTACTGGCACTTCGATACCTTACCTTTGATATACCTTTAAAGAGTTTCGAGAGTTTATCTACTCTCTGAGCCCGGCCATGGGCCAAGCTCGTCTGGTGCTTGCCTGGTCAACCAGGCTGTTGCTGCTGGAGGCCCACTGCCCCACATATCCATCACAGCCTGGTTGATCTAGCACCTGGTGAAGATACTTGTCCAGTTTCCTCTTGAAGGCTTCTACACTTGTTCCAGCAGTGTTTCGGATATCTTCTGGTAAGATGTTGAATAGTCTGGGACCCCGGATGTTAATACAGTGCTCCCGTATTGTCCCCACCGCACCCCTGCTCCTCACTGGGTTTATTTTACACTTCCTCCCATATCTCTCACTCCAGTATGTTGTTATGGCAGTGTGCAGATTTGGGACCAGGCCCTCAAGTACTTTCCAGGTATATATTATCATGTATCTCTCTCTCCTCCGCTCCAATGAGTACATGAGACTTGAAGGCGTTCCCAATAATTTAGATGTTTCAATGGCTCAATGTGAGCCATAAACGATCTCTGAATTTGTTCCAGCTCTGATATTTCTCCTGCCCTGAACGGGGCCGTCAGCACTGAGCAGTATTCTAAGTGAGGGAGCACTAGCGATTTGAAGAGTGTCACCATCGGCATTATTTCCCTTGTTTTGAAAGTTCTCAATACCCACCCCGTCATCTAACTGGCTGTTGAGATCTTTGTCTTGTTATGGTCTTTAAAAGACAGATCAGCAGACATAATTATTACCAAGTCCTTTACGTGTTCCTTTCGTTCTATGTGGTGACCCTCTTGCGTTTTGTATATAGTGTTCCTTTTGAGTTCTTCATTTTTTCCATACCTAAGCAACTGAAACTTATCACCATTGAACGTCATGTTGTTCTCCACTGCCCACTGGAAGACCCTGCTTATGTCTTCCTGTAATTTTTCAGTGTCCTCTACCGTAGTGACTTTCATGCTTATTTTAGTGTCATCTGCAAATGATGATACAAAAGTGTGCTGGGTGTTTTTATCTATGTCTGCTATGAGGATGAGAAACAGCAGAGGTGCCAGGACAGTGCCTTGGGGCACTGAGCTTTTGACCTCGCTAATGATGGATCTTGCTCTGTTCACTACTACTTTTTGTGTTCTGTGTGTTAGGAACTCAAAAATTCATCTGTCTACCTTCCCCGTAATGCCTATGGCCCTCATTTTGTGCGCTATCACTCCATGATCGCATTTGTCAAACGCCTTTGCAAAATCTATGTAAATCACATCTGCGTTTTGGTCGTCTTCCAACGCCTCCGTAATTCTGTCATAATGTTTCAGCAACTGTGACAGGCATGATCGTCCGCTCTAAAGCCATGCTAGTTCGGGTTATGTTGGTTGTGCTGGTCCATGAAGTTTGTAATCTGCCATCTCATCACTCTTTCAAAGATTTTTATGATGTGAGAAGTTAGGGCTACTGGTCTGTAATTTTTAGCTAGTGCTCTACTACCTCCCTTATGCAAAGGAGCTATGTCTGCACTCTTTAAGGCCTCCGGTATTTCACCTAGATCTAAGCTCTTTCTCCAAAGAACACTAAGGGCTCTTGCTAATGGTACTTTGCACTTCTTTATAAATAAAGCATTCCATGAATCTGGTCCAAGGGCTGAGTGAGTGGGCATGTTGTCCATTTCTTTTTCCAAATCGATGCTCGTTCAGGCGGACCGCAAGATCTCTATCTGTTTTGCCTACATATTTCTTGGGACAGAATCCACAGGGGATGGTGTTGATGCCTGCTGTGGAAGTTAGAGGTATGGGGCTGTGTTTCGTAGTGAGGTCTTTGATAGATGATGTGTTTATGGTGGAAACATTTATGTTACTCTTAGCAAGTGCCCGGCGAGTATTTGTGGCAACATCACCACATGGAAGCATTATGGACTGCTTAGAGGGCTGTTCCTTGGGCGGTTTGTTGAGGATAACTTGTGCCTTGAGTCTGCAATCTCGGATGAAGCAAGATGGAAACTGAAGACGTGTAAAGACTTGTTTTATGTAAATACATTCTTCTTCAAGAAAACAAGGGCTGGAGATACAAAGAGCTCTCAAGAAAAAGCCAGTGAGGATTCCTCTTTTAGTGCGGGTGTCTTGGTGTGAATAGACGTGTGTAAGATCGTCCTTGTTGGTAGGTTTTCTATACACTTCGAAGAGAAGTTTGTCACTATCGAGAGATCTGCACAAGAGGACGTAGAAGAAAGGAAGTTTGCCATCCTTTTCGAGTTCAAGCGTAAACTTTATTGATGGTTCGGCTGCATTGATTTTGTTGAACCATCAATAAAGTTTACACTTGAACTCAAAAAAGACAGGAGACTTCCTTTCCTCGATGTCCTCCTGTGCAGATCTCCCGACAGTGACAAACTTCTTTTCAAAGTGTATAGAAAACTTACCAACAAGGACGATCTTACACGTCTATTCACACCAAGACACCAGCACTAAAAGAGGGGTCTATTGGTAATCCCCCTAATGTATGCTGGGAGGCAGTTGAACAGTCTTGGGCCCCGGACACAAGTTGTGTAAAATGGAGAATTCAACCAGAAGGTGACTGTGAAAGTTGGATGTAGGGTAGACAGTTTTAGCAGAAGATCAGTCAATAGGATGACTGTGATCTCTGGCATGACAGAAAAGAGCATTGTTGGTGTCGGCCTAACACTACTTTTGTGCTCCCTATGTCTGTCAGAAAGAGATCAGCCAGTTTCTTCAAAGTACTATAACTAGTCGAGGAATGGAAGGTATGGAGGATATAGGTTAAAGGAAGAGTGAGGGAAGAAGCCGTGGTGACAAAGGAGGTCGAGGTTGACAGATTCACAGCAGGAGTGAGTTAGGTCATCCCTCCATCTTGAGTTACTCTTTCAGGACAAAGTTTAAGGATTAACTCATACGCTCTAACATCTGATTTAAAAGCTTAATATGATGAATTGTCGTAATACAAATTCCAAGAAAGAAATTAGAAGGTATGTTCATTGCGAGTCCCCGGCTATTATATATACATGAGTGAAACATTGACTTGCGACGCCAATACCTACATGAACTGGTAGTTCCTGGAAACCAGTGCCGGATTTAGGTGGTGGTGGAGGGCCTGGGGCCCAATTTGGTGGGGGCCCCTTGCATTAAAAAGGTCTAACTCTAATGGTTAGAAGACTTTTAAGTTTCTCCTTGGAAAACTTTCGCCACTCTCAATATACCATCCTCTTAAGATGAAGAAATGAAACAGTAAATTTGATTTATAGTTTATTATAACAACCTTTCGGTTCATTAGCAAGTGTAACTCAAAAGTAATGCACAGACTTATGAGTTATCTTCAATTCAATTCCATGCAGGATGTCACATTCTATGTTCATGACCGTCACGTCCTTAGCCGCCCTTGCTGCGTGCTCGTTCTTAGCCGCCCTTGCTGCGTGCTCGTTCTTAGCCGCCCTTGCTGCGTGCTCGTTCTTAGCCGCCCTTGCTGCGTGCTCGTTCTTTGCCGTCCTTGCTGCGTGCTCGTTCTTAGCCGTCCTTGCTGCGTGCTCGTTCTTAGCCGCCCTTGCTGCGTGCTCGTTCTTTGCCGTCCTTGCTGCGTGCTCGTTCTTAGCACGCAGAGGTGTGCTGGAGTACACGTGCCCTGTTGGGGCAGAGGTGTGCTGGAGTACACGTGCCCTGTTGGGGCAGACGTGTGCTGGAGTACACGTGCCCTGTTGGGGCAGAGGTGTGCTGGAGTACACGTGCCCTGTTGGGGCAGAGGTGTGCTGGAGTACACGTGCCCTGTTGGGGCAGAGGTGTGCTGGAGTACACGTGAACTGTTGGGGCAGAGGTGTGCTGGAGTACACGTACCCTGTTGGGGAAGAGGTGTGCTGGAGTACACGTGCCCTGTTGGGGCAGAGGTGTGCTGGAGTACACGTGCCCTGTTGGGGCAGAGGTGTGCTGGAGTACACGTCCCCTGTTGGGGCAGAGGTGTGCTGGAGTACACGTACCCTGTTGGGGCAGAAGTGTGCGGCAGAGGTGTGCTGGAGTACACGTAGCCTGTTGGGGCAGAGGTGTGCTGGAGTACACGTACCCTGTTGGGGCAGAGGTGTGCTGGAGTACACGTACCCTGTTGGGGCAGAGGTGTGCTGGAGTACACGTACCCTGTTGGGGCAGAGGTGTGCTGGAGTACACGTACCCTGTTGGGGCAGAGGTGTGCTGGAGTACACGTACCATGTTGGGGGCAGAGGTGTGCTGGAGTACACGTACCCTGTTGGGGCAGAAGTGTGCTGGAGTACACGTACCCTGTTGGGGCAGAGGTGTGCTGGAGTACACGTACCCTGTTGGGGCAGAGGTGTGCTGGAGTACACGTACCCTGTTGGGGCAGAGGTGTGCTGGAGTACACGTACCCTGTTGGGGCAGAGGTGTGCTGGAGTACACGTACCCTGTTGGGGCAGAGGTGTGCTGGAGTACACGTACCCTGTTGGGGCAGATGTGTCCTGGAGTACACGTACCCTGTTGGGGCAGAGGTGTGCTGGAGTACACGTACCCTGTTGGGGCAGAGGTGTGCTGGAGTACAGGTACCCTGTTGGGGCAGAGGTGTGCTGGAGTACACGTACCCTGTTGGGGTAGAGGTGTGCTGGAGTACACGTACCCTGTTGGGGCAGAGGTGTGCATGTGAGTCTTAAAAGTAGTGTGATAGTTAAAAACATAGTGTGACTTAAAGGACCTGCAGGTTACCATTCTTGAGTTCTAGGTGGGATAGCGTTGAAGAAGTTTCTTGGCAATAGGTTCAGCTATGTTGTAGAAGCCGTTGTTCTGGTTGAAGTTGTTGGATATACAGATGAGTGATGATTCTAGGATTCTTCGGTATTGATTAATCATCACTCATCTGTATATCAACAACTTCTTCAACGCTATCCCACCTAGAACTCAAGAATGGTAACCTGCAGGTCCTTTAAGTCACACTATGTTTTTAACTATCACACTACTTTTAAGACTCACATGCAGCTTTCTCCACCTGACCCAGCATTCTCCACTTGACTGTACCCAGGTAGATCTGTCTGTGACTCGATAAAGCCCACTGCGTGGGCGAAACGTTGTCAATAAAGGATCACATTATACTGCTTATGTGTTTATTTTTCCATTGTGTCGGTATTTTATACCATTTATTTCCATCCTACCTATCTTCGTGTCATCAGCGAATTTGCTCATATCACTAGTAATTCCCTCGTCAAGGTCATTTATATAAATTATAAACAACAACGGGCCCAAAACCGATCCCTGTGGAACGCCACTTGTTACAGATCCCCACTCAGATTTAACCCCATTAATGCACACCCTCTGCTTCCTATTGGTGAGCCATGACTCGATCCATGAAAACACTTTCCCCCCAATGCCGTGAGCAGCCACTTTCTTTAACAGTCTCTGATGTGGTACTCTATCAAAAGCCTTACTAAAATCCAAATAAACAATATCGAATTCTTTATCATGATCAACTGCCTCAAAAGCCTTACTGAAAAAGTTAATAAATTAGTTAGGCAGGAACGGCCCCTGGTGAATCCATGTTGAGTATCATTAATCAAATTATGCCTATCGAGATGGCTTCTTATGTTAACAGCTATAATCGACTCTAATAATTTACCTACAATTGATGTTAGACTTATTGGGCGGTAATTTGATGGTAAGGACTTGTCCCCTGCTTTAAAAATAGGAATTACATTAGCCATCTTCCACGTATCAGACACTACACCTGTTTGAAGAGATATGTTAAAAATGTTAGTTAAGGGTTTACAGAGTTCCATTTTGCATTCCTTAAGAACCCTTGAAAAAAGCTCATCAGGACCTGGCGATTTATTTTGCTTCAAACGGTCTATCTGTTTGATAACCATTTCGGTAGTGACTGTGATATTACATAATTTATCTTCTTCAGGCCCACTAAAATACCTAATTCTTGGGATATTATTAGTGTCTTCCTGAGTGAAAGCCATGAAGACTGTGAAGGCTACAGGAAAGAGCAGTGTCCAGGGGCTCCAGAGATTGTTTATCAGCAGGAACACTAAACAGAACAGGTAGGAGAGTCCCGCTACCACGGAGACTAATAGTAGAAGCAGGTGGAGACGAAAGACTGTGGCCATTTCTCGCCTGGTGGCAAAAGATCTGTGGACTGACAAACTGAACATTTTACATTATGAAGGGTGTTGCTCACTTGAATATAAGATTAATCTCTGATCTTTTCCTTCAGTTTCACATTATGGAATGTAAAAGAGATTAGAGTTTCAGCTTTAGAACATAAGAACATAAGAACATAAGAAAGAAGGAACACTGCAGCAGGCCTACTGGCCCATGCGAGGCAGGTCCACGTCTCCCACCGGCTTAAGCCAATGCCCCGGCCCAGCCAGGTCAGGTTACATTCACTTAAGGAAGGAGCACGGCATCTGACCTAGTAGCACAAACTAGTCAGGTCCAACTCACACCCACCCGCACCCACCCATATATTTATCTAGCCTATTTTTAAAACTACACAACGTTTTAGCCTCTATAACTGTAATCGGGAGTTTGTTCCACTCATCGACAACTCTATTACCAAACCAATGCTTTCCTATATCCTTCCTGAATCTGAATTTATCCAACTTAAAGCCATTGCTGCGAGTCCTGTCAATACTAGATATTTTTAGCACGCTATTTACATCCCCTTTATTTATTCCTGTTTTCCATTTATACACCTCAATCATATCTTCCCTAATTCTACGCCTTTCTAGAGAGTGCAGATTCAGGGCCCTCAGTCTATCCTCATAGGGAAGATTTCTGATACATGGAATCAACTTAGTCATCCTCCTTTGTACGTTTTCCAGAGCATTTATATCCATTCTGTAATACGGTGACCAAAACTGTGCAGCATAATCTAAATGAGGCCTAACCAAGGATATATTGATATAAGCTTTGACGAGAGAGACTCGGCTAGTCCCCAAAACTTTGACTGTAGCTGAATCTCATTTTCGATATGCGTCATCCCAGGTCAAACGAATCCACAAGACAGATCACCTCCTGAGGAATGATTAAAAAAAGTCAAGCAACATATCAGTAAATTCAATGAGTCTCAAGGTTGTGCCACAACCCTCTTTCGGTAAGGAAGTTGCAATAAGTAATAATAATAAGATCGTTCGACAATGAGGTCATTAGTATTGAAACAATAGATTTTGTTTATATTTCAGTTGACAGGCTATGAGTTTATAATCCTCCCTCAACTTATTGCAAAGCCAAGTCTTATCTAAAGTGCACTACCATCCCTCAGGTGGCAACCCACAGCAGTCGGCTAACATCCAGGTTACAAATACATAACCGGTTGGTGAACAACGGTACCGGGTGAATCAAACCTATGCATCTTTCTCAGATTATTAAAACCGAGATTTTTTCGACTGAGTCAAACATTTTGAGGCCATAAGGCAAGTGAAGTTCAACCACCATAACTTATATTTTTAACCCAAGGCAAAAGAAGAGGAATCTAGCATAGCATTGAAATAAGAAAGATGAGATTCATCCTTACCCATCCGTGGTTCTTCCCATCCGTGGTTCTTCCCATTCGTGGTTCTTCCCATTCGTGGTTCTTCCCATTCGTGGTTCTTCCCATTCGTGGTTCTTCCCATTCGTGGTTCTTCCCATCCGTGGTTCTTCCCATCCGTGGTTCTTCCCATTCGTGGTTCTCCCCATCCGTGGTTCTTCCCATTCGTGGTGCTTCCCATCCGTGGTTCTTCCCATTCGTGGTTCTTCCCATTCGTGGTTCTTCCCATTCGTGGTTCTTCATGGTCTGGGGAGAGTCTGTCTGCCTACCCACGGAACCGACCACACTGACTCCCTGCAGCTGATTAATCTATGTATTGCTTATCAGTTGATAGAGATATGAAGCTAAATAATGTACCATGTATCAGCATCACTGATTCCGTATCAGCACACCAATTGTTAAAAAGGGATCTGGACATTTTTGTCCTGAATTATGCAAACAGTTTTGCTGACATAAGTAAAGGCAAGATAACTGTGTTTGTTTGCGAGGGAAAAGTTCCCATGAACATAATATTGTGTGTATGAGTGAATGACTGTGGTGTAGGTCGCGTGTTGACTTCATCCCGCCAGCCAGCATGTCTCTACCCGTGTCAACAATGAAGTGGGGGCACTTGATTACCTGGCACCTTAACAGTCGTACGTAACCTCTCTTGGTTTTGACTTCCACATTTCTTAGTCTAATATTTGCATTTGCTATCTGTCTTGATGTTTGTTTTGTTTTACCTAGTATAACTTTACTACATTTCTTCACCCATTTCTTGGTATTCTTAAAATTCTATATTGTATATATTTTTTGATTATCTATTCATTATAATTTATTGTATTTCAATTACCATTCCATACTTTTCGGAGACACTAATCATAAGGTTTATATTCTTCACAAGAAATAGACTAAGCATGTTTTGTAAGAATTCTTGGGCAATTAACTACAATCGTAAGTATAATGAGAAAGGTTGCAAATGACAATAAGAATTATATAGTATTTAAATTGTACAATGATCTTCAGTTTTATGGAGTGAATGAAGAGAAGTGGTGTATAGTTAATGGGTATTTCATTTATGTGAGATTTATCAGGTGGTTGTTTAACAATATTAGTGAAAAAATAGCTATAAGTATGACCATAATTTTATAAAGGGTGGACCGGTAAGCCAGCGGAAGGCCTCGGTCAGATGTCTAAAAGCTCCAGCTGTGGGTCATCACATGACTAAGACCCGCGTCAGGAAACACTTGTCCTGTTTCCTGACGAACCTTACCTAACCTAACGTAATATTACTGAAGATGTTAACAGCTGGGTACCTTTCGACATTTTCAAGCAGTGAGTTACTTGAATTACTGAAGTTTGATTACATAGCATATGCCTATGTAGTAATATATATATATATATTTTTTTTTTTTTTTTTTTTTTTTTTTTTTTTTTTTTACACATCGGCCGATTCCCACCAAGGCAGGGTAGCCCGAAAAGAAAACTTTCATCATCATTCACTCCATCACTGTCTTGCCAGAGGGGTGCTTTACACTACAGTTATAAAACTGCAACATTAACACCCCTCCTTCAGAGTGCCGGCACTGTACTTCCCATCTCCAGAACTCAAGTCCGGCCTGCCGGTTTCCTGAATCCCTTCATAAATGTTACTTTGCTCACACTCCAACAGCACGTCAAGTATTAAAAACCATATGCCTCCATTCACTTCTATCAAATACGCTCACACATGCTTGCTGGAAGTCCAAGCCCCTCGCACACAAAACTTCCTTACCCCCTCCCTCCAACCTTTCCTAGGCCGACCCCTACCCGCCTTCCCTCCACTACAGATTTATACACTCTCGAAGTCACTCTGTCTCGTTCCATTCTCTCTACATGTCCAAACCACCTCAACAACCCTCCTCAGCTCTCTGAACAATCGTTTTGGCAATCCCACCTCCTCCTAATTTCCAAACTCCGAATTCTCTGCATTATATTCACACCACACATTGACCTCAGACATGACATCTCCACTGCCTCCAGCCTTCTCCTCGTTGCAACATTCATCACCCATGCTTCACACCCATATAAGAGCGTTGGTATAACTATACTCTCATACATTCCCCTCTTTACTTCCATGGACAAGGTTCTTTGTCTCCACAGACTCGAAGTGCTCCACTCACCCTTTTCCCCTCATCAATTCTATGATTCACCTCATCCTTCATAGACCCATCCGCCGACATGTCCACTCCCAAATATCTGAATACATTCACCTCCTCCATACTCTCTCCCTCCAATCTGATATCCAATCTTTCATCACCTATTCTTTTGTTATCCTCATCACCTTACTCTTTCCTATATTCACTTTCAATTTTCTTCTTTTACACACCCTACCAAATTCATCCACCAACCTCTGCAACTTCTCTTCAGAATCTCCCAAAAGCACAGTGTCATCAGCAAAAAGCAACTGTGACAACTCCCACTTTGTATTTGCTTCTTTATCTTTTAGCCCAACACCTCTTGCCAAGACCCTCGCATTCACTTCTCTTACAACCCTATCTATAAATATATTTAATAACCACGGTGACATCACACATCCTTGTCTAAGGCCCACTTTTACTGGGAAATAGTCCCTTCCCTCCTACACACTCTAACCTGAGCCTCACTATCCTCATAAAAACTCTTCACTGCTTTCAGTAACCTTCCTCCTATTCCATACACCTGCAACATCTGCCACATTGCCCCCTATCTACCCTATCATACGCCTTTTCCAAATCCATAAATGCCACAAAAACATCTTTAATCTTATCCAAATACTGTTCACCTATATGTTTCACTGTAAACACTTGGTCTACACACCCCCTACCTTTCCTAAAGCCCCCTTGTTCATCTGCTATCCTGCTTTCTGTCTTACTCTTAATTCTTTCAATAATAACTCTACCATACACTTTACCAGGTACACTCAACAGACTTATTCCCCTATATTTTTTGCACTCTCTTTTGTCCCCTTTGCCTTTATACAAAGGAACAATACACGCTCTCTGCCAATCCCTAGGTACCTTACCCTCTTCCATAAATTTATTAAATAATAGCACCAACCACTCCAAAACTATATCCCCACCTGCTTTTAACATTTCTATCTTTATCCCATCAATCCCAGCTGCCTTACCCCCTTTCATTCTACCCACTGCCTCACGAACTTCCCTACACCCACAACTGGCTCTTCCACACTCCTACAAGATGTTATTCCTCCTTGCCCTACACACGAAATCACAGCTTCCTGTCTTCATCAACATTTAACAACTCCTCAAAATATTCTCTCCATCTTCCCGATACCTCTAACTCTCCATTTAATAACTCTCCTCTCCTATTTTTAACTGTCAAATCCATTTGTTCTCTAGGCTTCCTCAACTTATTAATCTCATTCCAAAACTTTTTCTTATTTTCAACAAAATTTGCTGATAACATCTCACCCACTCTCTCATCTGCTCTCTTTTTACATTGCTTCACCACTCTTTTAACCTCTCTTTTCTCTCCATATACTCTTCCCTCCTTGCATCACTTCTACTTTGTAAAACCTCTCATATGCTAACTTTTTTCCCTTACTACTCTCTTTACATCATCATTCCACCAATCGCTCCTCTTCCCTCCCGCACCCACTCGCCTGTAACCACAAACTTCTGCTGAAAGAAAACTGTAACAAGAAGCGGGACATAATTGTATGAAAATAGATTTCAGGGTGTTTGTATATTGCATATAGTATATTTCGTTCGTATATTGTATATTTTGTATATTGTTGCATATTGTTGTCATCATCACATTAAGGTAAGGAAGTGCTTTTTACGAGTACCTTTGATGTGGTTGGTTGATAGAGAACCTTTGGAATCTTCTGGCAGAGAGTTAGAGTTTAGATCCTTTTAAGCGCCTTGAGTTTTTACATAGGTTGAGGCGGACACGAGGGATATCAAAGAGATTTTTGTGTCTTGTATTATTCCTATGAGTTCTGTTGCAGCTATCAAGAAAGAGTTTCATAGTTGGTTTATATTACAATTGATTATTCTGTATATATAGTATTAAGAGTAGTATGAGTGAATATTATGACCCCCCCCTGTTCTTCTGTAGGCTGTACGAGTACTCTCCCAAAACTTAAATAGGCCTCTGCACACTAGGGCCTTACAGGTAAACATGAGAGCACTTAAACTAATAAACTAACCTTTGGTATAAGCTTACAAAAAAAACACCATCCCTACAAAACAAACCGTGACGACTTAGGATATCTTGGTGCAGGTGCAGCGCTCAACGTACTGCCATACACACACCTCACTCTCCTCTCCTGGCCACTCTGACCGACCGGGAATAATACGCGTCCGGTTTCAGGACAAATACCAGAAAATGACATTATATATGGAGCGTTGTTTTTTTAAATATTCTCTACAATACACTGCGTAATATATGGTGCACATTGTCTTGTATAATTCCTTATTTTGGTGTTGGAATGCTATTCTTAGGTTTGTCAGACGCCCATATGCTGCAGTAGTTATTTGGTTGATGTGTGCCTCTTTGGATGTGTTCGGTATGATGCTCACTCCGAGATCTTTTTCCTTGAGTGAGGTTTGCAGCCTTTGACCCCCTAGTGTGTACTCCGTCTGCAGTCTTCTTTGTCCTTCCCCAAGCTTCATGACTCTGCAGTTAGTGGGGATAAACTCCAGGATCCATTTGTTGGACCAGGTTTGCAACTTGTCCAGATCTCTTTGTAGTCCTACCTGATTCACGTCTGCTTTAATACTCCACATTACTCTGCAAACAGAGACACCTCTATGCTTTCCGAAATGGCATTCACATATACCGCAAATTGCATTGGTCCAAGAACTGAACCTTGTGCAACACCGCTCATCACATGCGACAACTCTGACACCTCATCATGGGCGGGGAACTATGGGAAGTTTCTGTGGGGATGGAGTTTGTCATGAGGGTGGGGTGTGGGCAGTGGGTATGGTGTGTGGGTTTTGGGTTAGATTGTTTGGTTGCATTGGGGTGTGTTGGTGTGTGCTCGTAGTGGTGCATATATGTATGTATGTTTGAATTTGTATGTGTGTGTGTACTCACCTAGCTGTGGTTGGAAGGGTCGAGTCATAGCTCCTGGCCCCGCTTCTTCACTTGCCGCTACTGGGTCACTCTCCTCTTCTTAAAGCTATGAATGGATCCTGCCTCCACTACATCACTTCGCAGACTATTCCACTTCCTGACCACTCTGTTACTTGAAGAAATACTTCCTAACGTCCCAGTGATTCATCTGAGTCTTCAACTTCCAACTGTGTCCCCTTGTTGCTGTGTCCCATCTCTGGAACATTCTGTCTCTGTCCACCTTGTCAATTCCTCTCAGTATTTTATATGTCGTTATCATGTCTTCCCTATCTCTCCTGTCCTCCAGTGTCGTCAGGTCGATTTCCTTAACCTCTCCTCGTAGGACATACCCCTTAGCTCCGGGACTAGTCTTGTTGTAAACCTTTGCACTTTCTTTAGTTTCTTTATGTGCTTGGCTAGGTGTGGGTTCCAAACTGGTGTTGCATACTCCAGTATGGGCCTAACGTACACAGTGTACAGGGTTCTGAACGATTCCTGATTAAGATGTCAAAATGCTGTTCTTAGGTTTGCTAGGCGCCCATATGATGCAGCAGTTATTTGGTTGATATGCGCCTCAGGAGATGTGCCTGGTGTTATACTCACCCCAAGATATTTTTTCTTGAGTGAGGTTTGTAGTCTCTGGCCCCCTAGACTGTACTCCGTCTGCGGTCTTCTTTACCCTTCCCCAATCTTCATGACTTTGCACTTGGTGGGGTTGAACTCCAGGAGCCAATTTCTGGACCAGTCCTGCAGCCTGTCCAGATCCCTTTGTCGTTCTGCCTTGTCCTTGTCCGATTGAATTTTTCTCATCAACTTCACATCATCTGCAAACAGGGACACTTCGGAGGCTATTCCTTCGGTCATGTCATTCACAAATACCAGAAACAGGACCGGTCCTAGGACTGACCCCTCTGGAACTCCACTCATCACAGGCGCCCACTCTGACACCTAGCCACGAACCATGACTCGCTGCTGTCCTCCTGATAGTTATTCCCTGATCCATTGGAGTGCCTTCCCTGTTATCCCTGCCTGGTTCTCCAGCTTTTGCACTAATCTCTTGTGTGGAACTGTGTCAAACGCCTTCTTACAGTCCAAGAAAAGGCAATCTATCCACCCCTCTCTCTCTCTCGTCTTACTGCTGTCACCCTGTCATAGAACTCCAGTAGGTTTGACACAGGATTTCCCGTCCCTGAAACCGTGTTGGCTGTCGTTGATAAGCTCATTCCTTTCTATGTGTTCCACCACTCTTCTCCTGATAATCTTCTCCATGACTTTGCATACTATAAATGTCAGTGACACTGGTCTGTAGTTTAGTGCTTCATGTCTGTCTCCTTTTTTAAAAATTGGGACTACATTTGCTGTCTTCCATACCTCAGGTAGTCTCCCTGTTTCGATAAATGTGTTGAATATTGTTATTAGGGGTACACATAGCGCCTCAGCTCCCTCCCTCCATCCTCATGGAGAGATGTGATCCGGCCCCGTCGCCTTTGAGGTATCTAGCTCACTCAGTAGCCTCTTCACTTCTTCCTCGGTTGCATGTATTGTGTCCAGCACTTGGTGGTGCACCCCACCTCTCTCTCTTTCTGGAGTACCTTCTGCCTCCTCGGTGAACACTTCTTTGAATCTCATGTTGAGTTCCTCACACACTTCGCGGTCATTTCTTGTGATCTCTCCTCCTTCCTTCCTTAGCCTGATCACCTGGTCATTGACTTGTTTTCCTCCTGATGTGGCTGTACAACAGCTTCGGGTCAGATTTGGCTTTCCCTGCTATGTCATTCTCGTACTGTCGTTGGGCCTCCCTTCTTACCTGTGCATATTCATTCCTAGTTCTACGACTGCTTTCCTTATTTTCCTGGGTCCTTTGCCTTCTATACTGCTTCTATTCCTTCTATTCGTTATCATATCCCCTCTATCTCTTCTGTCTTCCAGTGTCAACAGGTCGATTTCCCGTAACCTCTCCTCGTAGGACATACCCCTTAGCTAAGGGGCTAGTCTTGTTGCAAACCTTTGCACTTTCTCTAGTTTCCTTAAATGCTTGGCTAGGTGAGGGTTCCAAACTGACGCTGCATACTCCAGTATGGTCCTAACGTACACAGTGTACAGTTTCCTGAATGACTCCTTATTAAGATGTCGGAATGCTGTTCTAGAGTTGCCACGCGCCCGTATGCTGCAGCTGTTATTTGGGTGATGTGCCCGATGTTATAATCACACAAAGATTATTTTCATTGAGTGAGGTTTGTAGGCTCCGGCCCCTTAGACTGTACTCCGTCTGCGGTCTTCTTTGCCCTCCCCCAATCTTCATGACTTTGCACTTTGTGGGGTTGAACTCCAGGAGCCAGTTGCTGGACCAGGCCTGCAGCCTGTCCAGATCCATTTGTAGTTCTGCCTGGTCCTCGTCCGATTGAATTCTTCTCATCAACTTCACATAATCTGCAAACAGGGACACTTCAGAGTCTATTCCTTCCGTCATGTCGTTCACAAATACCAGAAACAGCACCAGTCCTAGGACTGATCCCCGTGGCACCCCGCTCGTTACAGGCGCCCACTCTGACACCTCGCCATGTACCATGACTCGCTGTTGTCTTCCTGACAGGTATTCCCTGATCCATTCTAGTGCCTTTCCTATTATCCCAGCCTCATCCTCCAGCTTTTGCACTAATCTCTTGTGTGGAACTGTGTCAAATGCCTTCTTACAGTCCAAGAAAATGCAGTCTACCCACCCCTCTTTCCCTTACTGTCGTCACCCTGTCATAGAATTCCAGTAGGTTTGTGACGCAGGATTTCCCATCCCTGAAACCGTGCTGGCTGTCGTTGATAAGCTCATTGTGTGTGTTAGTGTGAACGTGTGTTCGTGTGTACTTATGTATTTGTGGTTGCAGGGGGTTTATTCACAGCTCCTGGCCCCTCTTTTTCGCTGGTCATTACTAGTTCAACTCTCCCCCTGCTCTATGAGCTTTATCGTATCTCTTCTTTTAGCTGTGTATGGATCCTGCCTCCTCTACATCACTCTCTAGATTATTCCACTTCTTGACAACTCTATGATTGAGAAAATACTTCCTAACATCCCTTTGATTCATTTGAGTCTTCACCATCCATCTGTGACCCCTTGTTGCTGTGTCCCATTTCTGAAACATTCTGTCCCTATCCACCTTGTTAATTCCTCTCAGTATTTTGTATGTCGTTATCACGTCTACCCTATCCCTCCTGTTCTCCAGTGTCATCAGGTCGATTTCCATTAACCTCTCCTCGAAAGACATACCCCGTAGATCCGGGACAATTCTTTTTGCAAACCTTTGTGCTTTCTGTAATTTCTTGACATGTTTGACTTGGTATGGGTTCCATACTGGTGCTGTATATTAGCCTGACGTACACGGCGTACAGAGTCTTAAACGATTCTTAGGTAAGGTGTCGAAAAGCTGTTCTTAGGTTTGTCAGGCACCCATATGTTGCAGCAGTTATTTGGTTGATGTGCGCCTCGGATGTGATGGATATGATGCTCACCCCAAGATCTTTTCCTCGAGTGAGTTTTGAAGCCTTTGACCTCCTAATGTGTACTGAGTCTACGTTCTACTTTGTACTTCCTAAAGTCCATCTTCCTTGCAATAATTAATCTAAAACTATTCAACAGAAATGGTAATATGAAAATGAATATTATTTTAAAGCTTGATTACCTTATTTAGCTATAACAATGATCTTAATCGAATGATCATTTCTAGAAATGAATAACATATGAAAGTATATACAAAGACCATGGGAAGATGAAAATCGCAAACTATATACAAGCATACACTCATTTAAACCATTAACGATGATAACCAATGTAAACATTGACTGATGCAACAATCAGAAGTTATTACAAGCCATTCGTGACTCCACACACACTCACGAGCACCACACCATTGACCCCCATCACACAAAATCAACGAGGCACACAACCATTGACCTCCACACACACTCACGAGCACTCACACCATTGACCTCCACACACACTCACGAGCACTCACACCATTGACCTCCACACACACTCACGAGCACTCACACCATTGACCTCCACACACACTCACGAGCACTCACACTCCTCTCCCCCCCACACACACACACATTTCTAGGCATAATAGGAGTCACGGAGACAAAGCTCACGGGGGTGATAACAGATGTACTCCTCCTGTCAGGATATCAGATCCTGAGGAAAGACAGGGCTACAGAGAGGAAGAGTTGCACTGCTCATCAAAAACCCATGGAGTTTTGTGATGGGAAAACTAGTCAGAGGTGTAGTGGATGACTACATAGTAGGAACAGGGGTCCTAAAGTGATGATAACAATGATGTACAACCCACTACCGAACAGCAGGAGACCAAGACGAGAGTATGATGAGAGCAACAGAGCGATGGTGGCCACATTAGCCGAGATGACCAGAAGGGCACACATGGGCAGGGCAAAGTTACTCTTCATGGGGGATTTCAACCACAAGGAGATTGACTGGTTAGTTTTTTTAATTTGATATCTTTATTATGGCCACGATGACCCATTCTTGGGGTAGCTGAGCAAGTTGACAAAGTTTATGAACTAACAAGTTACAAAGGTAATGAACTAACAAGTTACAAAGGTAATGAAACAAATTTAGTAAGAAATATTACTTACTTACATTTTACTACATGGTTACAATCATGAACAAATTATAAAGCAAGAACAATTCACTAGTCTACACCTGGTCACAACTGTAATGAGTTCTTGGTGCAAATTTTATTGTTGGGTCACACACACACACATATACATACACACTTACATATACACATACACACACACATACACATACACACACATATATACATACACACGCACACACAACAGGCCCAGAAATCAATCGACATGTGCATAGGACAAAATGCAATCAACACGCACACACAAAACACACACACGTGGCAATGTTTTACTTACAGGGAGCAAAGTCAGGGTATTTTTCCAGAATGGTCTGTAATATACCACTGTGGATAAAATACTTTGACATATCTTGAACATTTCTGAGTGAGTTGTCTCTGAATTAATTAATTTTGTCGCACTCCAGTACATAATGACGCAGTGTGTGACAATAATCGAAAACCTAAAGCCACATGGGGAACAGAGACATGGAGGGCCAAGATGCTGGAGACAGTGCTGCAAAATCTCATGAACCAAAATGTTAGGGACACAACCAAAGAGAGAGATGATGAACCAGCAGGGCTGGACCTCGTATTCACCTTGAACAGGGAAATCACACAGAAAGGCCACTTGATGTTAGGAATCAAGTGGTCCTGAGTTTTGAAAACATAGTTTGGTTAACAATGGAAATTGAAGCAGCACGAGAAAGGTGGGAGAAGCCAAACTTCAAAAAGGGATTACACAGGTAAGAGGAGATTCTGCATGAGGTGCAGTAGGTAAGAGAGCTAGAGGGAAAGAAAGTAAAAGAAATGATGGAACAGAGGAGAAATTCCTACCAAAATGCATGAGAAACAATGGGAAGACCAGAGTGAGCACATGGTTTACCCGAAGGTATGGAGAGGCCAAAGCCAGGTGTGCTACAGCATGGAAAAATATAGAAGGCAAAGGACTCAGAAAAATAAGGAGCTGAGCAGAAGAGCCAGAAATAAATGTGCATAGGTAAGGAGAGAGACCCAGCGGCAACACGGGCATGACATAGCATAAAAAGCCAAATCTGAACGAAGTTTTATACAGCCGTATAAGGAGTAAAACAACATTCAAGGACCATGTTATCAGGCTGAGGAAGGAATGGAAGGGAAGCACACAGGGAGCGACCAGGAAGTATGTGAGGAGCTGAGATCAAGAGTCAGGAAGGTATTTACAGTGGAGACAGAGAGGCTTTTAGTAATCCGAATCAGTAAGGTGCACCAGCAAGTGCTGGAAACACTGCACACCATCTAGGAGGAGGTGAAGAAACTGCTTGGTAAAGTAGACACATCGAAGGCAGTGGACCCAGATAACATCTCTCCTTGGGTCCTTAAAGAGGGAGCAGATGCCCGGTGTGTGCCATTAACAACAGGGAAGGCAGCAGATATAGCCCTGATTTTTAAGAAAGGAGACAGACAGGCAGCACTAAACTACAGACCAGTGTCCCTGACATGTACAGTATGCAAAGTTATGGAGAAAATTATCCGCAGATGAGTGATGGAGTACCTAGAAATGAAACAGCACTGTTTTAGGGAATGAAAACTATGTGTCACAAACCAACTGGATTTCTACGACAAGGTAACAGAAGTAAGACAGGAGAGAGAGAGAGGATGGGTAGACTGCCTCTTCATGGACTGTAAGAAGGCTTTTGACATAGTACCAGATAAAAAACTGGTTGAAAAGGTAAAGAAGTAGACGGGAATGACAGGGAAAGTACTTCACTGGATCAAGGAATACCTGACAGGAAGGAAACAACGTGTGTTGGTATGTGATGAGATGTTCAAATGGTTGTATGTTGAGTAGGGCTTCACAAGTGTCAGTCTTAGGTCTAATGCTGTTTTTTGAATATGTCTACCTGGAGTCTACCTAGAGGGCATTCCGGGGATCAACGACCCTCGGCCCGGTCTATGACCAGGCCTACCGGTGGATCAGGGCCTGATCAACGAGGCTGTTACTGCTGGTTACACGTAGTCCAACGTACGAACCACAGCCCGGCTTATCTGGCACTGACTTTAGGTACCTGTCCAGCTCCTCTTGAAGACAACCAGGAGTCTACTGGTAATGCCCCTTATGGCTGGTGGGAGGCTGTTGAACAGTATTGGGCCCCGGACACTTATTGTGTTTTCTCATAGTGTACCAGTGGCGCCCCTATTTTTCACTGGGGGTACGTTGCACCGTCTGCCAAGTCTTTTGCTTTCGTATGTAGTGATTTATGTGTGAATATTAGGAACCAGTCCCTCCAGAATCTTCCAGGTGTAGATTATGATATATCTCTCTCGCCTGCGCTCCAGTGAATATAAGTCTATTGCTTCCAGGCGTTCCCAGTAGTTAAGGTGTTTGATGGAACTTATACGTGCAGTAAAGGTTCTCTGTACATTCACTAGATCTGCGATTTCACCTGCCTTAAATGGAGATGTTAATGTACAGTAGTATTCCAGCCTAGAGAGAACAAGTGATTTAAAAAGAATCATCATTGGCTTAGCATCTCTTGTCTTGAATGTTCTCATTATCCATCCTATCAGTTTCCTCGCAGATGTGATAGTTGCATTGTTGTGGTCCTTGAAGGTGAGGTCTTCGGACATTACCACACCCAGGTCCTTCACATTACTTTTCCGCTCTATTGTGTGATTAGAGTTTGTAATATACTCAGTCCTAGCTATTATTTCCTCCAGTTTTCCATAACGGAGTAGTTGGATTTTGTCTTCATTAAACATATTGTTCTCTGTTGCCCATCTTCTTGGAGATTTGCCGTGTCCTCAATGGATAACACTCTCATGCAGATCCTAGTATCATCTGCAAAGGATGATACAGTGCTATGGTTTACATCTATGTCTATGTCTGATATGAGAATGAGGAACAGGATAGGTGCGAGTACTGTGCCTTGTGGGACAGAGCTCTTCACTATGGCAGCATCCGATTTAACTCTGTTTACCACTACTCTTTGTGTTCGATTGGTTAGAAAGTTGAAGATCCATCTGCCTACTTTGCCAGTTATTCCTTCAGCACGCATTTTGTGTGCTGTTACACCACGATGGCACTTGTCAAAGGCTTTTGCAAAATCTGTGTATACTATATCTGCATTCTGTGTGTTTTCCAGTGCATCCAGTGGTCTAGCAGTTGCGAGAGGCAGGAGCGACCTGCTCTGAAACCATGTTGCCCTGGGTTGTGCAATTTTTGGGAGTCCAGGTGGTTTGCTATCCTGCTTCTTAGAACTCTTTCAAAGATTTTTATGATATGGGACGTTAAAGATATTGATCTATAGTTCTTAGCTACTGCTACTGAATGACGTTGCACAAGGGATAGACTCAGAGGTGTCCCTGGTCACACATCCACTCCTGACCAGGAGTAGGATCATATACTCTCTCATGAGTTGACCCAGGCTCTCAGCCTTAATACAAATTCCCTACTCAAGGAATATTAGTCTCTACTGATATCTAATACGCATCTGTCTCTATTGAGACTCTATCAGTTGCTACATTTGTATAGTGTATCTTTATGTTTTACACTGCAAGAGAACTTTGTATCATACCCTAAGTACTTATATGTTTGTATTAAAGAGCATGAATTTTATTAAGTCGGATCAGTCTCCTAATAATAATCCATACTATAAATAAAAGGTGACATTTTCTAAGGACAACTAGAATAGAACCTGATTCGACATGTTGCAGAAGGGGCCAAAACAGGCCTAGAGATATGGCCCCTATCGTAACAGTGTCATATGTGCCGGCACGTTTGCTTGTGCGTCGAGTGTAAGGTGTTGCTATATCCTAACTTGTATGTACCACTTTCCACTATTACTTATCTAGTATATAGTTGACCTTTCTTATACATCCTGGCTAGAATATTTATTTGTGAGTGAGTGTGTTATAGTATGTACTCACCTATTAGTTCCTGGCCCCGCCTCTTCACTGGTCACTACTAGGTTTACTCTCTCCCTGCTCCAGGAACTTTATCAACTTCTTGTGTGTACTCACCTAATTCACCTAATTGTGGTTGCAGAGGTCGATTCATAGCTGTGTGTGTACTCACCTACTTGTCCTGACCTATTTGTGGTTGCACAGGTAGAGTCATAGCTATTGGCCCTGCCACTTCACTGATCCCTGCTCCATGAGCTTTATCAAACCTCGTCTTAATACAATGTAAGGCTTCTGCCTCCACTACGTCACTTTCCAGACTATTTAACTTCCTGACAACTCAATTACTGAAAAAAAACACTTCCTGACATCCCTTTTACTCATCTGAGCCTTCAACTTCCAATTGTGACCCCTTGTTTATGTGTCCCATCTCTGGAACATCCTATCTCTGTCCCCCTTGCCAATTCCTCGCAGTATTTTGTATGTCGTTATCATGTCTTCCCTAACCCTCCTGTCCTCCAGTGTCGTCAGGCCAATTTCACTTAACCTTTCATCGTAGGACATTCCCTTAGCTCTAGAACTAGTCTTGTTGCAAACCTGTGCACTTTCTCTAATTTCTTGACGTGTTTGACCAGGTGTGGGTTCCAAACAGGTGTTGCATACTCCAGTATGGGCCTGACGTACACGGTGTACAGAGTCTTGAACGATTCCTTACTGAGGTATCGGAACGCTATTCTCAGGTTTTCCAGGCGTCCATATGCTGCAGCAGTTATCTGGTTGATGTGCGCCTCAGGAGATGTGCTCGGTAATATACTCACCCCAAGATCCTTTTCCTTGAGTGAGGTTTGCAGTCTTTCGCCACCTAGCCTATACTCTGTCTATGGTCTTCATTAACCTTCCCCGATTTTCATAACTTTGCATTTTGCAGGGTTAAATTTGTTGGACCAGGCTTGCAGCCTGTCCAGGTCTCTTTGTAATCCTGCCTGATCCTTATCCGATTTAATTCTCCTCATTAACTTCACAGCATCTGCAAACAAGGACACTTCTGAGTCTATCCCTTACGTCATGTCATTCATATATTCCAAAAATAGCACTGGTCCTAGGACTGACCCCTGTGGAACCCCGCTCGTCACAGGCTCCCACTCCGACACTTTGCCACGTACCCTGACTCCTTGTTGCCTCCCTGTCAGGTATTCTTTGATCCTTCGCAGTGCCCTTCCTGTTATACGTGCCTGATCCTCTAGTTTTTGCACTAATCTCTTGTGAGGAACTGTTTCGAAGGCCTTCTTGCAGTCCAAGAAAATGCAATCTACCCAACCCTCTCTTTCGTGTCTAACTTCCGTTACCTTGTCATAAAACTCCAGTAGGTTTGTGACACAGGACTTGCCTTCCCTGAATCTGTGCTGGTTGTCGTTTATGAGCTTGTTCCATTCTAGGTGCTCCACCACACTCCTGATAATCTTCTCCATGACTTTGCATGCTATACATGTCAGTTACACTGGTCTGTAGTTTAATACCTCGTGTCTGTCTCCTTTCTTAAATATTGGGACTAAATTTGCCATCTTCCATACCTCAGGTAGTTGCGCAGTTTCAATGGATGTGTTGAAGATATTTGTTAGTGGCACACACTGCTTCTCTGCTCCCTCTCTAAGGACCCACAGAGAGATGTTGTCTGGTCCCACCGCTTTTGATGTATCAAGTTCACATAGCAGCTTCTTCACCTCCTCCTCGGTTGTGTGTATTTCATCCATCACTTGTAGGTGTACCTCCCTATTCTGAATTCCTAGAGTCCTTCCTGTCTCCTCTGTAAATACTTCTTTAAATCTCATGTTGAGCTCCTCACATACCTCTTGGTCGTTTCTTTTGAACTCCCCACCTTACTTCCTCATCCTGATTACCTGGTCCTTGACTGTTGTTTTCCTCCTGATATGGCTATACAACAGCTCTTTCGTACCTTCGCTGAACCTCCCTTCTTACCTGTGCATATTCGTTTCTGGCTCTTCGGCTAATCTCTTTATTTTCCTGGTTCCTTTGTCTTCTGTACTTTTTCCATTCTCTAGTGCACTTAGTTTTTGCCTCCCTACGCCTTTGGGTGAACCAAGGACTCGTTCTGGTCTTCCCATTATTTCTGATGCCCTTGGGAACAAACCTCTCCTCTGCCTCCTTGAATTTTGTTGTCACATATTCCATCATTTCTTTACTGGTTTTCCTGCCAATTCTCTCTCCCACTGAACGTCTTGTAGGAAGTTCCTCATGCCTGTTTAGTCCCCCCTTTTGAAGTTTGATTTTACCCGTCCTATTCCTGTTACCCTCTCCACTTGTAGCTCAACTATGTAATCAAAGCACAGAACCACGTGATCACTAGCTCCAAGGGGCCTATCGTACGTGATATCCTCGATGTCCGAACTACTCAAGGTGAATACTAGGTTCAGTCTTGCTGGATCATCCTCACCTCTCTCTCTGGTAGTGTCCCTAACATGTTGATGCATGAGGTTTTCCAGTACCACATCCATCATTGTGGCTCTCCATGTTTCAGAACCCCCATGGGGCTCCAGGTTTTCCCAGTCAATCTCCTTGTGATTGAAATCACCCATAACTAGTAACTTTCCTCTCCCCATGTGAGCTCTTCTGGCCACCTCGGCTAGTGTGTCTACCATTGCTCTGTAGCTCTCGTCGTATTCTTCTCTTGGTCTCCTGGAGTTCCGTGGCGGGTTGTACATTACTGCAATTACCACCTTATGGTCCTCAGACTGGATTGTTCCTACTATGTAGTCCCTTTCACCCATTCCATTCATTCCTTCCATTTCCTCAAATCCCCACCAGTTTTAAATAAGCAGTGCAACTCCTCCTCCCCTCTGCTCCCTTTATCTTTCCTGATGTTTTGATATCCGGGTGGAAAGATTGCATCTGTTATCATCCTGGTGAGTTTCGTTTCTGTGAGTGCTATTATGTCTGGATATGTCTCCTTGATAGGTAGTAGGTTGGTAGACAGCAACCATTCCTGGAGGTACTACCGTCCTACCAAGTGAGTGTAAAAAGGAAGCCTGTATTTGTTTTACATGAAGGTAGGATTGCTGGTGTCTTTTTTTTTCTGTCTCATAAACATGCAATATTTCAGGTACATCTTGCCACTTCTACTTACACTTAGGTCACACTACACATACATGTACACGTTTATGTTTACACACTCATCTGAGTTTTTCTTTGATTTTATCTTAATTGTCCTTGTTCTTATTACTTTTCCTTTCATATCCATGGGGAAGTGGAATAAGAATCTTTCCTCCGTAAGCCATGCGTGTTGTAAAAGTCAACTAAAATGCCGGGAACAATAGGTTAGTAACCCCTTTTCCTGTATAACTTACTAAAAAGAAAAAGAAGAAAACCGTCAAAGTGGGGTGTTTGAATGTGCGTGGATGTTGTGAGAATGATAAGAAAGAGATGATTATGGATGTTATGAATGGAAGAAGCTGGATGTCCTGGTCTTAAGTGAAACAAAGCTGAAGGGGGTAGGAGAGTTTCAGTAGGGAGAAATAAATGGGATTAGGTCAAGAGTTTCAAACAGAGTTAGAGCTAATGTTGAAGGATAAGTTATGGCAGGAAAAGAGGGAATATAAATGTATCAATTCAAGGATTATGTGGTGTAAAATAAGGGTTGGATGTGAAAAGTGGTTATAGTAAGTGTTTATGCACCTGGAGAAGAGAGAAGTGTAGAGGAGAGAGAGAGATTCTGGGAAATGTTGAGTGAGGCGTGGGGAGTTTTGATCCAAGTGAGAGAGTACTTGTGGTTGGGGATCTCAATGCTAAAGTGGGTAAAAATGTTGTGGAGGGAGTAAAGGTAAATTTGGGGTGTCAGGGTAAAAAAATGGGGAGCCTTTAATTGAGCTATGTGTAGAAAGAGGTCTGGTAATAAGTAATACATATTTTATGAAAAGAAGATAAATAAGTTTACAAGGTATGATAAGCACGTAATGAAAGTAGTTTGTTAGATTATGTATTGGTGGATAAAAGGTTGATGGGTAGGCTTCAGGATGTACATGTTTATAGAGGAACTAACGGATATATCCGGATCATTATTTGAGTTGCGCTTCAGTTAGAGTAAAGGAAGGTAGATGGACATAAGGAAAATGGCAACAGCAAATAAGAGAGGTGAAAGTATATAAACTAAGGGAGGAGAAAGTTAGGGTGAGATATAAGCAACTTTTGGCAGAAAGGTGGGCTAGTGCAAGTATGAATAGTGGGGGGGAGGGTTGAAGAGGGTTGGGATTGTTTCAAAAATGCAGTATTAGAATGTGGGGCAGAAGTTTGTGGGTATAGGAGGGTGAGTGCAGGAGAATAGAGGAGTGATTGGTGGAATGATGAAGTAAAGGGTGTGAAAAGGGTGTGCTTATGAGAGGTTTTTACAAAACAGAAGTGTTGTGAGAAGAGCAGAGTACATATGGAAAGTTAAAGAAAGGTGAAGAGAGTGGTGAGAGAGTGCAAAAGGAGAGCAGATGAAAGAGTGGGAGAGGCACAGTCAAAAAAATTTGCAGAAAATAAGAAAAAGTTTTGGAGTGAGATAAACAAGTTAAGAAAGCCCAGGGAACGAATGGATTTGTCAGTTAAAAACAAACTAGGGAAATTAGTAGATGGGGAGCTGGAGGTATTGGGTAGATGGCGGGAATATTTTAAAGAACATTTAAATGTCGATGAAGAAAGGGAGGCGGTAATTTCATGCACTGGTCAGGGAGGTATAACATCTTTTAGGAGTGAGGAAGAGCAGGATGTGAGTGTGGGAGAGGTGCGTGAGGCATTACGTAGAATGAAATGGGGTAAAGCAGCAGGAACTGACGGGATCATGTTGGAGTGGTTGGTATTTTTGTTTAATAAATGTATGAAAGAGGGGAAGGTACCTAAGGATTGGCAGAGAGCATGTATAGTTCCTTTATATGAAGGGAAGGGTGACAAAAGAGATTGCAAAAATTATAGGGGAATAAGTTTACCGAGTATACCAGGTAAAGTGTACGGTAGGGTTATTATTGAAAGAATTAGAGGTAAGACAGAGGGTAGGATCGCAGATGAGCAAGGAGGTTTTAGAGTGGGTAGGGGATGTGTAGATCAAGTGCTTACATTGAAGCATATATGTGAACAGTATTTAGATAAAGGTAGGGAAGATTTCATTGCATTTATGAATTTAGAAAAAGCATATGATAGAGTGGATAAAGGAGCAATGTGGCAGATGTTGCAAGTGTATGGAATAGGTAGTTACTGAATGCGGTAAAGAGTTTTTATGAGGATAGTGAGGCTCAGGTTAGGGTGTGTAGGAGAGAGGGAGAATACTTCCCGGTAAAAGTAGGTCTTAGACAGGGATGTGTGATGTCACCATGGTTGTTTAATATATTTATAGATGGGGTGGTAAAAGAAGTATATGCTAGGGTGTTGGGGAAAGAAGTGGGATTAAATTATGGGGAATCAAGTACAAAATGGGAGTTGACACAGTTACTTTTTACTGATGATACTGTGCTTATAGGAGTTTCTAAAGAAAAGTTGCAGAGGTTAGTGGACGAGTTTGGGAGTGTGAGTAAAAGTAGATTATTATTATAATCATGGGGGAGCGCTAAACCCGTATGATTATACAGCGCATGTGGGGGGGATGGAAGGTGTTCAGGCTTAATTCAGGGAACTGGAGTACAGATCCAATTCCCTAGATCAAGAGCCCCTCACTAGCATCAAGGAACGAAGATAAGAGTAAGGTGATGAGGGTATCAAACGATTTAGATAAAGAAAAATTGGATATCACATTGGAGAGAGGGAGTATGGAAGAAGTAAATGTTTTCAGATATTTGGGAGTTGACGTGTCAGCGGATGGGTTTATGAAGGGTGAGGTTAACCATAGAATTGATGAAGGAAAAAAGGTGAGTGGTGCGTTGAGGTATCTGTGGAGACAAAAAACGTTATCCATGGAGGCAAAGAAGGGAATGTATGAAAGTATAGTGGTACCAACACTATTATATGGGTGTGAAGCATGGGTTGTAAATGCTGCAGCGAGGAGGCGGCTGGAGGCAGTGGAGATGACCTGTCTAAGGGCAATGTGTGGTGTAAATATTATGCAGAGAATTCGGAATGTGGAAATTAGGAGAAGGTGTGGAGTTACTAAAAGTATTAGTCAGAGGGCTGAAGAGGGGTTGTTGAGGTGGTTTGGTCATTTAGAGAGAATGGATCGAAGCAGAATGACTTGGAGAGCGTATAAATCTGTAGGCGAAGAAAGGAGGGGTAGGGGTCGTCCTCGAAAAGGTTGGAGGGAGGGGGTAAAGGTTGTTTTGTGGGCTAGGGGCTTGGACTTCCAGCAAGCGTGTGTGAGCGTGTTAGATAGGAGTGAATGGAGACGAATGGTTTGGGGACCTCACGAGCTGTTGGAGTGTGAGCAGGGTAATATTTAGTGAAGGGATTCAGTGAAACCGGTTATTAATTTAGCCGGACTTGAGTCCTGGAAATGGGAAGTACAATGCCTGCACTTTAAAGGAGGGGTCTGGGATAGTGAGTTTGGAGGGACTATTCTAAACTGTAGTATCTGAGCGCCTCTGCAAAGACAGTGATTATGTATGAGTGAGGTGAAAGTATTGAATGATGATGAAAGTATTTTCTTTTTGGGGATTTTCTTTCTTTTTGGGTCACCCTGCCTCGGTGGCAGACGGCAACCTGTTGAAAAAATGTCTCCTTGATTCGTGTGTGTGTGTGTGTGTGTGTGTGTGTGTGTGTGTGTGTGTGTTGTGTACTCACCTAGTTATGGTTGCAGGGGTCGAGTCACAGCTGTATGTGTGATGTATAAATCAGTACACATTAAATGAGTTATACATTAAGAAATGTATGCACCTTAGTGCATAAAGCGAGACTTCAATTCTCATTTTAGTGATTAAAATTTTCTTGGTGTTAATGTTGAGGTGAACCACCGCCTTACTGACGAACCTTGCGTAGTGATGTGGATCTCAATCTAAAATTTATACCGAAGAAGGTAAAAGCAAACTCGAATAACCAAGTAATATTTAATACTATCAAATAAGAAGTGAAATACCAAATTCTACACAATTTATTGTTATGTAATATCACTTGATTCCAGCACATCATTATATTAATATTACCATTATATTAGTATGATCATTATATTAGTATATTATCATTATATTAGTATTATCATTATATTAGTATTATCATTATATTAGTATTGTCATTATGTTAGTATTACTCACCAGTATGAATCTTACAGAGCCTGGATTATGATGATCAACATTCCACAATGGCAGATTTTTCCCATTGTGGACGTGGAATTATTACCATTTTTGCTACGAAATTAACCTACAATTCGATCACCCAAAAATAATACATGTAAGACCATTTTCTTAAGAAATTGCGTCTTACATGTATTATTTTTGGGTTTACAAGTGTAACAGATTCCATCTTTCACTATTTTAAAAACCTTCCAATTAAACTACAAAGAACATTCACAATTTTGCATACGTAAATAAGAAAAGAGAAGCACTGTGCTAATGGTTCAAACTAGGTACAGTTGCTATCCAAATTCAACCTTTCATATTCACGTAAATATCCAACCTATTTTTAAATCTTCCAAACGGGTTTTCTTCCATCACTCTGGCAGATTATTCCAGTCATCTACAACTCTATTTTTAAATCAGTACTTTCCTTTACCCTTTCTGAACCTGAATTTCTCCAGCTTGAATCCATTATTCGATTTTTTTTATTATTTATCCTGAGCACCCAGTTTACATCTCGTTTACTATATATGTCTTGCACTCGTATACTTTAATCATATCTCAATTTTCTCTACGTCTTTCAAAAGAGTGCAGGTTCAGAGTGAGGATTTCGGAAAGTATACAGAACCTGCCTTGAAACAAACACTGAGCTGCAAGTTTATTCCTCCAGTAAGCATTAAATTTGAAATTAGAATATATATATATATATATATATATATATATATATATATATATATATATATATATATATATATATATATATATATATGTGTGTGTATATGTTTTTATTTGAATATATAGAGTCAACCTCTAGTACAATAAATGGATTCCCTTAGATTCAAAAAGTAAGCGAAATGTTCCCACGAAGAGTTTAGAGACCCTCCTAGAATCCATCTGAGCACTAGTCTTCTGCCACCACCTATTATATATATATATATATATATATATATATATATATATATATATATATATATATATATATATATATATATATATATATATATAGGTCGGGATGATTTATTTAAAAGGCACAAACATAAATACAGAAGTACAATATATCAAACATTATGAACCTTCTCCCGATCCTCTTAAGCCGGACAGAGCCAAGTATTATATATATATATATATATATATATATATATATATATATATATATATATGGAAGACAAGCCACGGGGGTGGAAATCTTTAGCTCAAGTACTTTCACACTTCTCAGTGCGTCATCAGGAGCTGTGCAATGTTGCAAAGGCAGCAACAGGAGAAGTCGGGTATGTTTTCAGAGAGTGGTAGTGTGGAGGCACCAGCCAGTCTCAGAGTCTGAGATTGGACGGTATATTTATAGATGGGGTTGCAAGAGAAGTGAATGCTTGGGTGTTGGCAAGAAGTGTGGGATTAAGAGATATAGAATCTAACAAAGTGCGAGTTGTCACAATTGCATTTTGCTGATGACACTGTGTTTTTGGGAGATTCTGAAGAGAAGTTGCAGAGGTTGGTGAACGAGTTTGGAAGGGCATGGAAAAGAATGAAATTAAAGGTGAATGTAGGAAAGAGTAAGGTGATGAGAATAATAAAAAAATTAGGTAATGAGGGATTGGATATCAGATTGGAGGGAGTATGGAGGAAGTGAATATATTCAGATATCTGCAAGTGGACTTGTATGAGAATATAGTGGTACTCTCCAACAAGTGTATGAGAGCATGGGTAGTGAATGTTGCAACGAGGAGAAGGCTGCAGGCAATGTGTGGTGTGAATATAATGCAGAGAATCCGTAGCCTGGAGATTAGAAGGAAGTGCAAGGTTTAAAAAAGTATTGTCCAGAGGGCTGAGGAGAGGTTGCTGAGGTGGTTCAGTCATTTAGAGAGAATGTAACAAAATAGAATGACTTGGAGTGAATAAATCTGTAGTGGAAGAAAGGCAAGGTAGGTGTCGTCCTAGGAAAGGTTCGAGGGAGGGAGTCAAGGAAGTTTTGTGTGTGATGAGTTTGGACTTGGATCCAGTGAGTGTGCGTGAGCGAGTTAGATAGGAACAAGTGGAGACGAATGTTTTTTATGATTTAACTTTTTGTTGGTGTGTGAGCACATTAACATTTATGAAGGGATTCAGGAAAACCGTTAGCCGGACTTGAGTCCTGGAGGTGGAAAGTGCAGTGCCTGCACTCTGAAGGAGGGGTGTTGATTTGTCGAAGTTTTTTAGTTTTTTTAACTGTAGTGTCAGCACGCGTCTGGCAAGACAGTAATGGAGTGATGAAAGTGTTTCTTGTTTTTCGGGTCACCCTTCCTTGGTGGGAAAGGCTGATGTTATATATATATATATATATATATATATATATATATATATATATATATATATATATATATATATATATATATATATATATATAACACAATGAAGTCAACGACATCATAAAGAGAACCTTTGCTACAGCTGGATGTACAGCCGAGAGAGAGCCCTGATCACTAGCAGCCAACAATACCCACTACCCAGGAAACTGCCCGACGGGATCACCATCTATCCTTGGAAGAATGGCAAGCTCTTAGCATGGGACTATACCTGTGAATCGACACTGGCTGACACCTACATCCATCACAGTGTCGGGCGACAGGGAGGAGCTGCTGACTACAGGGAGGAGTACAAGATTGGCAAGTACAGGGACATAAGTATCAATTTCTCCCAGTAGGATCAGAGACCTTGGGATCATGAGGAAAAGTGCAACACGTTTCCTTAAGAACTGGGTTCCAGACTCATCGAGACCACCAGCGACCCAAGGGCAGCCACTTTCATGTTCCAGCGCCTCAGCATTGCCATCCAGAGGGGAAATACATGCTGAATACTGGGCTCGCATCCGGCTTTGGAGGAGCTGGAGGACATTTAAATCTTTGATATATTGTACCAATGTATACATTTTCATGTTTGTGTTTTCCGTCAATGTATTCTGTCTATTAATAAAACACTCATATAATATATATAGAAAATATTCATATAATATATACAGAAAATATTCAAACAGCTCCGGGGAGAACCTTGAGTTTTCCCTGAGGTACGTTTATTGTCTTCTCTGAGGATGAGGGTTTCCAGTAAAGTTCTAGAGGTGGTACCTCCCTATATATATATATATATATATATATATATATATATATATATATATATATATATATATATATATATATATATATATATGTCGTGCCGATTAGGTAAAACTTGCAATTTTGGCTTAAATAGCAACGCTCTTGCTGAATAAGACAAGCGAAAAATTGTGTATGCAATAATTTCGCAACAATCATTCTGAACCTAAAGAAAAAAATATATTTCATTGTGTTGGTTTATTTTTAAATTATTGTAAACTATCTAAATATATTTAGTTGGGTTAGGCTAAATTAAATTGCGCTTGTTATAATAAGGTTAGGTAAGTTTACTAAATTTCTTTTGGTACAAAGTTATAAATTTTTACATTAACATAAATGAAAAATATATATCTTTAAACGTATAAGAGAAATTTTAGAAATATCTTAATTTTAAATGAGTTCTTGCTAATTGACCAGTTTTACCTAATCGGCATGACATATATATATATATATATATATATATATATATATATATATATATATATATAAAAATATATATATATATATATATATATATATATATATATATATATATATATATATATATATATATATATATATATATATATATATATATATATATATATATATATATATATATAATAAATTTCTGCATACTGATTCTCAGGAGGTTCTGCAACATTTATTTAATAAGTGACTCTACTTTGTGGTATACCTGCTGCGAATTCCATGACAGAACCTCATTTATGGCATGGCAAAACTCTTGAATCTTCTCTGGTTTCTTCTTGTACGTGTCTTGACCATGTACGAAAAAACCATCGATAGTATTGGTCTGCAGTAACTCATCACGAAGGTGCCGTAGCAGGAGTCTATATCCTTCCCCTGAAATAAGTGAAATAAATATAGTGGATTGATAGCTTTTTAATTAACTCTTTTCTTAGTGTTCAATATTCAGAAGCGCAGTTGCCGAGATGACCAAACAAATTATTTTTGAAAATTGTTACATTAATAGTGATGGGGAGGGGTAAGAAGCCATGAGCGCTAAATCCGTAGGGTGTCATGCAGCTTTTGGGAGAATGAGAGGTAATCAGGCTTAATCCAATCATGGTGTAATAGCGAACAAAATGCTTGTTAAAAGGATAACTGGCAAAGTGGGAAGATGGATCTTCATCTTTCTAAGCAATCGAACAAAACTAAGTCAGATGCTGCCACTTAGACTGAGATTTAAGCCATAACACATTGTCATCCTTTGCAGACTATACTAGAATACACGTGGGAATGTATTCCGTCGAGGACATGGTAAATCTACAATCGGATATTAACCAAGTTTTTCAATGGGCAACGGAAAATAATGTGATGTTTAATGAGGACAAATTTCAGTTACTCTGTTATGGAAAAACTGGAGGAAATAATAACTAGAATTGAGTATACTACAAACTCTAACCACACAATAGAGTGATAGAGTGAATGACTAGGGAGTGTTAATGTTAGAGGATCTCACCTTCAAGGATCTACCAGCCTCCGGATAAAATGAGAACTTTCAAAGCAAGGGATGCCATGCCAGTGATGATCCTTTTTAATCCCTTGTTCTCTCTAGGCCGGAATACTGCTGTACACTTACACCTCCATTTAAGGCAGGTGACATCACAATTCTAGAGAATGTACAGAGAACATTCACTGAAGTTAAGCATCTTAATTACTGGGAACGCTTGGATTCAATGGACCTGTTATAAAATGCGACCTCTACTAAGTGAAGATATCTCTAGACAATGCTACGTCAGCATATTGAGCCCTCTCTAGTATCTAGCCTGTAACAATTTGCCAGAGTGTATTCTAGTCCAGTTATCCTGTAAATTATGTGGCTTCTCAATAGTGTTTGGATTGCAACTGAATGAATACAAACAAACCAAATAAAAGTTGAGAGCTTTAATAACAAAGGTGTCTAGTGGCAATAATTATAGAAATGTAGTCTGAATAATGAAGTATAACTTAGTATACTTATATATCACAGTTATTTTGTATATACATTTAATGAGATACTGTACTATTAATAAGTACCGTCTGGTATGATGCTATGACGAGATATACTCATAAGTACAAGAGTAATGGTGTATAAGTGTGTGTTTGTGCAAGTGCTCGGTATATGCTCAGATTGACCCGACTGAGAGTTAAAATGTGACTGACAACAACAAGTCCCTAAATAAGTTAATTTTTGGACCATCAAAGCACTCAAACAGCTTGCTTGAACAGTATGACGACCCATTTGCCAAATAGCAATAAGCTGGAAGCAGCAGTGAACAGCACAGCGTCAGGGAGACCAAAAATGACTCTAATTGTGGACCTTCAATAGATCCTACACCAAAGGCATAAAAATCCTTTATTACTGAAACTGAGTTCAGCCATTCCAATTACCCAACTACGACAGTGCGTAGATGCCAAAACAAATGTAGGTCGAGAACTGAACTCGAGACCAGAGATATTGTGTCTCCACAACACAACCTTTGAAAACATCAAATATCACTAAGTCTAAATAATGCTCTGTGAACTGAGTTACACAGAGTTATGATATATATGTTCAGGTTCGCTATCAGAGACATACTCTACCAAGAACAATCTAAATCACAGGAACCGAGGAGAATAGCATTCTTCCATACTGAGAAAGAGACGAGATGTTTCCTCAGTGAGGAGCAACGAGAGAGGGAGAAGCAGAGCCTGCAGATACAACATCAGGTTTCTGGTGCCATCTAGCGCCTGGCACAAACTGCTTAAAAGCAGGCAGGTAGGTTACAAGTGCTGACAGCCAATCAAAACTCTCCAACAGCGAATACAATGAGAAGTGTAGTTGGTACATCCTTCCTACATAATATAAGTCAAATAATATAATGCATGAAATTTTCATTTTAGCCATTGATGAAAATATCAGCAATATAAAATTATATGGAAAGAAAATATACCACGAGTACACTGAGAGATAAAACAATAAGTGTCCGGGGCCCAAGACTGTTCAACTGCCTCCCAGCATACATAAGGGGGATTACCAATAAACCCCTGGCTGTCTTCAAGAAGGCGCTGGACAGGCACCTAAAGTCAGTACATGACCAGCTGGGCTGTGGTTCGTACGTCAGTTTGTGTGCAGTAACACCCTGGTTGATCAGACCCTGATCCACCACGAGACCTGGTCTCAGACCGGGCGGCGGGGGCATTGATCCCCAAAACCCTCTTCAGGTATATACAAAATATTTATTGCGTCCTTTTCACAGGGCACAACAACCTATGCTCCCTGGCACGCATACGACATAGATACATCGTAATCTTCATCTAGAAGATCTTAAGAGGGATTGGTCCCAAATCTGTACACAGAAATCATTCCCTACAAAAGCAAAAGACTAGGCAGACGGTGCAACATACCCACAATGAAAAGTAAGGGCACCATGAGTACACTACAGGGCCCAAGACTATTCATCAGCCTCCTACTATACCAATAGACCCCCTGGCTGCCTTCAAGAGGGAGTTGGACAGCTACTTATAGTACCAGATCATCTGGTACTATAGGTATCTGTACTAAGTGCAGCAAGCAGGAACAACCTGGTTGATCAGGGCTTGATCTACCGGGTGGCCTAGTCCGCTGGGGCGTTGACCTCGAGCACACCCTCCAAGTAGGTAGATGAATGGTTCAGAGAACCGACAAGTTGATAAATTAGACACATGCAACACTTGGGTATCTTTAATGAGGAAACGTTTCGCCACACAGTGGCTTCATCAGTCCATACAAAGGAGAATGGTGAAGAAGAGGAGGAGTTTGAGGTAATCAGTCCCTCAACCTGGAGTCGATGAAATCAGTCCATCAATCTTAAAAAGAATACAGCATATGTGCAAATAAGTGGCTTATATACTGTAGGCAGGTGAGGTGCAGCAGTCGTAGGTGGTGTCACATTTGACAAATCCAAATGTGGAAGTAGGTCATGACTAAAGATTAGGCAAATGAAGAATTATCTGTATTAAGATACCAAGATGTTGCTGTGTTGGGATCTTAATAGAGAGAATTCTTCACTTGCCTAATCTTTAGTCATGACCTACTTCCACATTTGGATTTGTCAAATGTGACACCACCTACGACAGTTTCACCTCTCCTGCCTACAGTATATAAGCCACTTCTTCGCACATATGCTGTATTCTTTTCAAGACTGATGGACTGATTACATCGACTCAAGGCTGCGGGACTGATTACCTCAAACTCCTCCTGTTATTTACCTTTGTATGGACTGATGAAGCCACTGTGTGGTGAAACGTTTCCTCAATAAAGATACCCAAGTGTTGCACATGTGTCTAATTTATCAACTTGTCGGTTCTCTGAACCATTCATGTGTCTAATTTATCACCCTCCAAGTAGACTTGAGATAGGTTCAACTCCCTAGATCAAGAGCCTCATGAAGGCGTCAAATGACCTCCATGAAATGGTACACTTCTAAAGCAGTGAAAATCGAATATAACCAATTTTTTAGTGTATACTGATATTAATGCTATAAAATTTATATTTGTTTTTAGCTTTTGAGCTTACTGTTTTGAAATGTATTTTTTTTTTTTTTTGCATTATGTGACTGTTACATTGCTATATTAAAAACTGATTTTAAAGGCTTTTAACATAGGTATTAGTTTTGCGAAATGTCTTCACTGATGCACATGTAATCTGCCTTTTCTTGAAATATGATTTTTCCTCTAGGTGGAGGCATACAGTTTCCACCATATTAATAACAGATTGGCTGTCATCTGTTTTCACCCGTGGCCTGGTGGCTAAAGCTCTCGCTTCACACGGTTAGGGTCCGAGTTCGATTTCCGGCGAGATTAGAAACATTGGGCGTTTCCTTACACCGGTTGTCTATGTTCTAATCAGTAAAATGGGTACCTGGGTGTTAGTCGACTGGTGTGGGTCGCATCCTGGGACAGAAGCTGACCTAATTTCCGAAATGCTCTGCATAACAAGCGGCTTTCTATATAGAAGTTTGTCACTGATGTCATCTAGGACTGTATACCTTGTACATGTACTTGTAGAAATAAAGAATTATTATTATCAGATACCCACAAGCCCAACAGTTTCCATCATGGTCCCAATTATTATGTCCCATCGATATAGTACTTCAGATTTTCAAAGGAGTCCTTTGCCCATCTCGTCTTTCTGATTCTCTTGTCACTTATTTCTCCCAGTGTAAAGTGACTCTGAGCCACTGCCCGTGGGTCCTGCTTTCCTACTTTTCTCTTCCTTTTAACCCAAACTCACAATGTTTTTCCTAATTCACAGTTCATGAAAAGTCATGAGTACAAATTATGGTTAAATGAAGTTTTAGTGTACAAAGATATTTAAACATACATTTTGTCTGATGTTGCAACTCATTAGAGAACTTGATTGCAAGGCGTTTCATGTAGAAGGACTTCAGAGCAAACTTTTTTTTCCATTCACAAGCTAATGCAACCAGCTTCACCATTCGAACCATGTCTCTGATTTTAACTGAAATGCGAAAAAGTGACTTAAATAAGATTATTTGTTCAGTCGAAATAATAATAAATTAAAATTACTTTCCTTAGTTACCTCTGTACACACTGCAATGACTACAATTTGGTAACCTTCTACATTTTTAATGGTTAAAGTGAAACTTGAAACTGAAACCGAATAGACAACAGAAATCTTTAAGACGTATAAGTTAAAGAAAAAAGGCAATATACTTCACTGTGGGATTAAATATAAGAAAAATGAAAGTCTTAAGAATAAATTAAACAGTTCAGGGAAAGGTTCATGGTATAATACATATAAACTATAAATTAATGTAAGCGATGATTTAAGATCAAGTAGAAGTATATAGGTCTGACTGGATTGAACTGTTATGTAACAACACAGGAAATATCTTATGACAACTACTGCAGAAAATAATGATTACACACAAAGAATAATTATAATAAATATGATTCATAAATATTAGACATTAGCAATAGTTAACGAAAAATTGCATAAAATATTGGAGAATAGAAGTACAGTGGTACCTCGGTATATGTCCTAATCCCTTCAGGACCTTGGACTTATACCAAACAGGACTTATACCAAACGGGACGTATACCAAACGAATTTTCCCATAAGAAATATAGGGAAAACGATTAATCCGTTCCCATTAAAAAATTCCTATTGTTATTGGCATATTATACATTGATGGAGTTATATAAAATAATTTAAACACTGCTTAATACTTAAATACATACATAAATACAAAAGAATTAGATGATAAATGCAAATTTAACCTCACTTTACTTTGCTGAAAAGAGTCGAGTGCCTACTAGGATAGTGCTGAGAAGGGAGGGGAGGAAATGTTATTGTTTGGAAGGAGAGTCCCCTTCTCTTTTCTGTCTCTTTTCCTATTTGGACCTGGTTGAAGCTCACCAGGTTCGACTTTTACTAAATATCTGTCCAAAGAACTTTGCTTCTGCCTTCTCCTCAGGATGTTTTGGAAATGTGACATTGTCTGGTCATTCCAGACAATGCTATTACGGCTTGTTTGGGCTTTGTTGGGTTGGTACTTCTCTTCAAAGTTTGTGACGTCCATCCATTTGGCAAAGATTTTCTTGATTAATGAAGTAGTGGCTTCCTCTATCTCCTCTTTCGAGCCTGAAGAGAGTGCATCCATCTTAGTCTTGTGCTCCTCCTTCTCAAGTTCCTGCAGCTCCTCAGTGGTCAGCTCTTCCCTGTACCAATCCACTAACTTCTCCACATCACCATCACTCACATCCTGACCCATGGACCTGCCCAGAGAGACAATATCCTCCACTATAGACACAGCCTCAAAGCCCTCAAAGTTTCTTTCAGCCACTGTTTCTGGCCACAAATTCCTCCAAGCAGAGTTCATAGTTCTGTATGAAACTTCCTGCCAGGCTTTGTCAATGAGAGTTATGCAATGGGCGATAGTAAAGTAATCTTTCCAAAACCCTCTCAGAGTTAACTCTGTGTTAGAGGTCACTTCAAAAGTTCAAAGCACCTCTGAAATAGTGCTTTAGTGTAGTTTTTTTGAAATTCCTGATGACCTGCTGATCCATGGGCTGAATGAGAGGAGTCGTGTTAGGGGGAGAAACTTTACAGTGATAAAGTCAAACTCCGGCAGCACAAAGTCTTGCAAGCTTGGAGGGTGAGCTGGAGCATTGTCCATTTTGAGGAGGGTCTTCAGAGGTAGGTTTTTCTCCTCTAAATAACTTTTTACACTTGGCCCAAACACAATATTAAACCATTCGCTGAAATATTCTCTGGTTACCAAAGCCTTGTTGTTTGACCTCCACATCACAGGTAAATGAGCTTTATGCACGTTATATTTTTTAAAGACCCTCAGATTTTCAGAGTGGTAGATCAGTAGAGGCTTCAGTTTGCAATCCCCACTTGCATTGGCCCAGAACAGGAGAGTTAACCTATCCTTCATTGGCTTGTGTCCTGGTAATGCCTTCTCCTCTTGTGTAATATAGGTCCTGTTAGGCATTTTCTTCTAAAACACGTCTGTTTCATCACAATTAAAAACTTGTTGGGGAACAAAACCCTCAGCCTCCACAAATTCCCCAAACTCTTTAACAAAATCATTGACGGCATCTTTATCATTTTGACCCATACAAGTTCTAGCATGCGAGTCGTATTCCAAACAAAGGTCGTATACCAAGCAAAAATTTTCGCGTTCAAACAGGACGTATACCAAGTTGGACTTATTCCAAAGCAGATGTATACCAAGGTACCACTGTACCTATAAAATTTACATCATCATTAGGATTACGTTACTTTACATTGTCAAAGATGGTTGTAATTATAACTATAATTTTTAAAGAGGTGGACCGGTAAGCCAGCGGAAGGCTTCGTTCAGATGATCAAAAGGTCCAGCTGCAGGTCATCATATGACCCGCATCATATGACCCGCGTCAGGAATCATATTTGTTTACAGAGTGGAAGGAGCACTGATGTCGAAACTCTTGAGTACGAAACTCTATCAGAGTGCAGGTAATGTAATTCCCACCACCAGGACTCTTAGTCTGGCTACCCGATATTCCTGAATAGTTCAGAAACACCTGTTAGTGGGATCCAATACACTCACAGGAGCTTACTAAATACTCAGCCCCCGAACACTAGCGTTAATATTTGATGAAAATGTTTCACTAGTAACTAATTGATTAGGAATTAGAGGGAACAAATGCTCATGGCTTGATTAGTTTATGCAAGTTTCGGCCCTCTGCTTGCAACAACGTTTCGCTATGAATATTATAATGTTATACAATAGCGACAAGTTGATAAGAAAGATACATGTACAACAGTTAGGTATCTGTATTGTGAAATGTTTGGCCTACACAGTAGGCGAAGGAGGAGGCAGTAGAGATATAAGGACGATGTAATCAGTTCATCACTCTAAGATGTAGTCTTCAAGGATGATGGACTGATTTCGTCGTCTTTACATCTCTACTGCTTCTGCTGCCTCTTCTTCATTCGACTGAAGAAGCCTACTGTGTAGGCGAAACGTTTTGGAATAAAGATACCTAACTGCATTGCAACGTTTTGCTGTTACTCTTCTCTCACAACTCTACAATAACACATTTTTAACGCTTTCTCTAAACTTACAAATACTATTTCTTTAATTTTTAGTTAGGTTAAGTGAAGCTGGGTCATATAACTTATAAAATTTTATATATGATGGCCATTTCAAAAGTCACGGCAATAATTTCTTATTAGGAAAATTACTACAAATGCAAAATATCCGAAATATGTATTTAAAGATCCCAAAAATAAACACCTAATGGCCTCGTCGGATTGGGTAAATGTGAGTAGGTGTCCAGAAGGGATAAATAAACCAAAAAAAAAAAAAATCACACATAGGACAAGTGTACTTCAGTGGTTAGTGAGGTTAAAGGTACCACTGACTTCCCTGCTAATCAAGGTAAGAATATTCTAATTGCTGGAGACTTTCAGATAAGATATAGGGACCGTGCTTTTTATAACTGAGATAGGAAGGTCAGACAGAGGGTGTGCCTCCCAGGAGTTGGTGTTGGTGGCATAGTCAGCAGGTTGAATATTATGTCAGGTAATGGGAACAAGCCCATTATCTTAGTGCTGGTGGAAATGATATCAGGAAGGGCAGGAGACAGGAGCTGCTGGATAAGTACAGGTCACCATGGAAGTAGTCAGGTCTAAGGGAGGGATCCCGATTACATGTAGCATCTTGCCTAGAAGGGGAGTGGGCAATGAATGGATGTCCAGGGTAATTTGTATAAATTGCTGGCTAGACAGGTACTGCAAGGAACTTGCAATCCCATTCAATGATAACTGGGACAAATTCTATGGCAAACATGATATGTATGCAAGGGATGGGGTTCATCTCTCTGGGGCTGGAGTGGTTGCATTAGCCAATTCGACAGAAGGGGTCATTGATGTCCTGTCTAGGAATTTAAACTGATAGATTAAGAGGTATGGGTGTTTGTGGGAACCAATCAGGCTGTAGTACTAGGGTTGAAAATAGCAGATATTACCAGGATACCCCAGAGATATGTTTAAAAGACAATGTTCAAAATAAAGTTGCTAGTAAAGGCAAAGCAATTGATCAACAAAGAGAGATAGTAAAGGCAACGAGTGACTAGCACCCTTAAGGATTACTATACAAATAGTAGGGGGTCTAAGAAATAAGACAGATGAGCTAAGATTACTTGCAAGTGCAGGTAATATAGATATTATAGCTATAACAGAGACCTGGTTCAAGTTGACAGATAGACAAATGTCTTCTGAATGCAACATACAGGGTTATAAACTATTCCACACTGATAGGGTCAACAGGAAGGGTAGTGGAGTGGCGATGTATGTCAGAGATAATTTAAACTGTTGTGTTAGACAAGATATAAGATTAGAAACATCGGACACAGAATCTGTTTGGCTACAGTTTTTGGAAGGTTGTGAAAAATAAAATTTTGGGTGTGATTTATAAGCCCCCAAAACCTTGATAGGGAGTGCTGTAGGCTGCTATGGGACGAAATTCACAAGCGTCTAGACATGAAAATGTTGTGTATGTTGATATGAAAATGTTATGTATGTTGATATGAAAATGTTGTGTATGTTAATATGAAAATGTTGTATACCTGAAAGAACCGAAAAGGGTTCTTTCAGGTATACAGAAGTAAGATTAGGGACAAGATAGGCCCACTTAAGAGTTACTCAGGTCAGATCACTGATAGTGATAAGGAAATGTGTGAACTTTTCAATACTTACTTCCTCTCAGTTTTTACTCAGGAAGATACTAACGAAATTCCAGAAATAATAAATTATGTAGAACAAGGCGATAAGAAACTATGCACTATTGTGGTAACTAGTGACATGGTCCTCAGACAAATAGAGAAATTAAAACCTAACAAATCCCCAGTCCCTGATGAACTGTTTGCAAGGGTTTTAAAGGAATGTAAAGAAGAACTTAGCAAACCTTTGGCTTATCTTTTCAATATTTCACTACAAACTGGCATAGTGTCAGACAAGTAGAAAATGGCAAATGTAATACTTATTTACAAGACAATAAGCCTTACCTATATAGTTGAAAAATTTATGGAATCAATAATTGCCGAAGCAATTCGTAGCCATCTTGAAAGGCATAAGTTGATTAATGAATCTCAGCACGGTTTTACAAAGGGTCGTTCCTGTCTTACGAATTTACTAACTTTCTTCACTAAGGTATTTGAGGAGGTAGATCATGGTATTGAATATGATATTGTGTATATGGACTTCAGTAAGGCTTTCGATAGAGTTCCACATGAGAAGCTGTTGAGAAAACTTAAGGTACACGGAATAGGAGGAGAAATTTTTTCCTGAGTAGAGGCATGGTTGACAAATAGGTAGCAGAGAGTTTGCATAAATGGGGAGAAATCAGAATGGGGACACATCACAAGTGATGTTCCACTCATGTATTTATCTTTGCAACAGCAGTTATAACTTTCACCATGTATGCAGGTTTTCACTCTTGTCCAAAAACGACGGCAACCATTACCATGCAGTGGTCTGTGACCAATTTTTGTTTCCTCATCCTCAAAGGCATAACTTCGGTAACGGAATATTTTTCCTATGAATATGTCATTAGACTTGGAACATACAGGGGAAAAGAGATATACATTGTCTACCTCTTGTAACATACAAGTTGGCCGTGGTCTGGTAGGCAAAGCTCTCGCTTCACGTGCTGTGGGTCCGTGGAAACCCTGGGCGTGTTTCCTTACACCTGTCGTCCCTGTTCACCCATCAGTAAAATGGGTACCTGGGTGTTAGTCGACTGGTGTGGGTCGCATCCTGGGACAAAATTGACCTAATTTGCCGGAAATGCTTTGTATAACAAGCGGCTTTCTATAGAAAGCCGCTTGTAGTAGTATGTCACTGGTAGTATGTCATTGATGTCAGCTAGGCCTGTATACCTTGTACATGTGCTTATATATAAAAAAAGATATCAATACAAGGAAAAAAGGGATATATACATTGTCAGCCTAATTCATTTACAGATATGGTTACCAATAACTTACCATTTGAACTTAGGAACTCTTTCTCCAGCATGGAAAAGGAAATACTGCAGAGATGGCTTTTGTCTGCATGCCTTCCAGGTACAGCTGGAGAGATGAAATAAATGGGTGAAACATTCCTTTCCAGCTTGCCAATGTACCTTTGTAGTGTCTGTGGAAGGTCCCTCAGTCTTACCAGGTCGGCACCCTTCCATTCACGTACTGGAATTGTAACAGTTGTAAAGTACTTGTAAATATATTATCCCTGAAAACTGAATCAAAAGTGTTATTAAAACATTTAAGAATGAAATAAATTATTTTATTATATTTCAGAAAAAGAACTGAACTTGTAGAAGTCATATACCGCCTGGGAAATGGAAGGAAATCAGGTTTCATCTATTATTAGATATTTTTAAATTGGAAAATATTAAAACACATTAAATTCATACTAATCCACAATGGTGGGCACAGTTCCGCTAATCTGCTAACCGTTAATTAGCGGAATTAACTTTTTGTTTAGCGGATTAGCATTTCCGCTAACCTCGGAAACCAATTAGCTTCCGCTAAATAAAGTTCCGCTAACTTTGAGTCTGCAAAAAAAAATTCATACATTGTTGGTAGTGGGAAAGCAATGCCTTTTCAACGGCGTACGTGTTTGTTCCTGTCTGTTGCGGGTGTTTCTCCAACAGTCAGTCAGGCACACTATTTGCTGACTACGTGTAAACGTGAATTGTCAACACAGCAGCAGCAGCATCTGAGCAGCATTGTTATTGTCTTACAGCGTCAGTGATCACCGGGGTGGGTTGTCACTTATCGTTATGAGCAGGGGAGACGTTTTTGTTCCGCCTGAGGATGTTGTTGAGGAGTCTGCAGTGGTTGTGGTTGAAGCAGAGGCAGCTCAGGATGAGGGCCAGCAGTTGTAGAACCTGTGGCCCCACCTATAGGCAAAGGTATCTTGAGCCACCCTGTCAGATGGAAACTTTGAGAGGCTGATGCTCATCAAGGGCAACCAGCATCACATTAAAGAAATGGAGAAGACCCAGCCAAAGTAGTAATCAGCCCAGCCATCATCTGATCTTCACATGTTATGCATTTTGTACAGTAAATAAAGTGTGTGTTGGATTTAAACTGATGTTTGATTTCATCTGTTCATTTAACTATTTGTGTGAACCTGTATGGCTGTATCGCTGGTGCAGCGATAAGTTGGCCTCAAGGTTTCAACTTTACAATGCTAGGAATTCGCAAGAGCAGGCGAAATATTCACAAACACTGATCTCTGGCCGACGGAGACTCGAACCTACGAACCTCATGACAAGGTACGCAGTGCTTTACCGACCGTACCACACTGGTCCAATACCTTGGCATCCAGCTTTCCCTAGACGTTATTCCAGTGTGGTACGGTCGGTAAAGCACTGCGTACCTTGTCATGAGGTTCGTAGGTTCGAGTCTCCGTCGGCCAGAGATCAGTGTTTGTGAATATTTCGCCTGCTCTGCAATTCCTAGCATTGTAAAATCTCTAGTTGTGTCGATGCATGCAGGGGATGAGATGAAAAGCTGTAAGCCTTCCTGCCTGAAAGCTGGCTGCCTTGGAATAACGTCTAGCGTAAGCTGGATGCCAAGGTATTGGACCAGTGTGGTACGGTCGGTAAAGCACTGCGTACCTTGTCATGAGGTTCGTAGGTTCGAGTCTCCGTCGGCCAGAGATCAGTGTTTGTGAATATTTCGCCTGCTCTTGCGAATTCCTAGCAACGTATATATATGTGTGTGTGTGTGTGTCTTGCCAAATAGAAAAAACTGGTCATTAGCAAGAACTCATTTAAAATAAAGTTCTTTTTTAAGATTTTCTCTTATACGCTTAAAGATATATTTTCTTCATTTATGTTAATGTAAAAAATAATAATTTTGTACCAAAAGAATCTTAGAAAACTTACCTATAATTTTATAATAAAGAAACGCAATGAAATATAATTCTTTGGTTAGGTTCAGAATGATTTTTGTGAAATTATTGCATACACAAATTTTTATTGCCTTATTCGGCCTCAAAAGACCCCACAATGTACATGTCACCTTATCCACTCAAACATCGATCATACAAACATGAGCCTAGCGAACTAGGCTTGTTTCATGTTGCAAGGATACTCGTGGCAGTGCTGTGCTCAATGATTAATTTCAGCCTCCTCCTGCAACTCATATCATTGGAATGCAGCTGCATTGTTGCTGGAACTCTTTATGTGTGAGCTGTGACTAGTGATCTACCTAGTGAAGCACGAAGTGTTGGTTTGAAGTGGCTCAAGGCGGCCTCCTCCCCTCCTTCCTCGATTTGGAACTCAGCCATTCGCCTATTTACTTATGGTTTAGAGGCGGATCTTGCCAGCCCACATAAGTGCCTGAGTGCCCCTGTCAGTCCTCCTGCCAGCACTCCACGATTTCTCCCTCACCCTTCTTAAGAATCTGTCTCTTGTGTGCCTATCTGCCTGCTACAAGCAAATCTCCAAGTGATTGACTCGGGTTTAGCAAGCACATTCAAGCAGGCTTGAAAACAAAACTCCAAGCCAGCCAGGACAAGCTAAGGTAGCCTGCAGTTACAGCTGTCCTGACCCCCAGGCACGTCTACGTAAACGTTCTACAATGTTCCTGCTATACCAGTGTTTTTCCTGCATCGAGAACACAAAGCCAGCAAGCCAGCTCGGGTAGTCCAAGCCAGCTCTGCCGAGGAAACCAGTGTGAAATCTGCTTCCAGTGTGTCTGCACTGCTTTGCATTACCAGTAAAATGCCGGCAAAAGCAAACTTTTACCTAGTGTGGGTTGATAAGCCAGATTAATTTAAAGAGTAAGTAATGTTAGGTAGCTGTGTCGCTACCACCATCACCTACATATCTCTCCATTTGGTACATTTCCACCACCACTCACAGACCAAGTGAAGAAAGAAGATATTGTGAGCGCCGACGATAAGGCCGCAGGTTCTGTGAGTCGTCAGAAATTGCATATTAATTCCAAACAAGTCGCCTCCTGTGAAGACACTGTGTTATGTAGTTGGTGCGCGGGTCTCCAGATACACCCCAGAGTAACTACGCCAACTTTCTTTCACCTCTACTCTAGGATTATTTCTGACCTTCAGCAACAGTGTTTTGCTTTATAGACAGTTAACTGTCATTTGTAAGCCTCAAATAAGATTTTAAAAGGCTAAGAGTTTATTTCAGTGTAGTGACTCCTTACATTTATTAACTCAGTATAATGTAAGTAAGTAAGTAAGTAAGTTTATTCAGGTATACACAAATACATTTACATACATTATCATACATAGCAGCATATGTGTAGAGAACCTAGGATAACCCAAAAAAGTCAGACAGAGTGACTTATTTCCATTCTCTGCTCAGTGTAACTGAACTAGTAAATATGGTTACACAAGTAAGTTGCTTGTCCTAGTGTCGTTGCTGTGTTTTCTAATATATTTTCCCGTTCAGACTGAAACTTTACTGCTAAATTCCCAGAGCTACTTCAAATTGCACTATTCATCTGTGCTGTGACTGTGTAACTTATGCTATTTTTATAACATAAAGTAAATTTTGTTCATGTATAAGATTATTGCATTTTTACTGTGAACAAGCTTGCTCCTGCATGATGTTCAGTTTCATGAATACTTTCTTGAGTAATTCGGTTATCTTTAAACTGTGATATGCAGGAGTCAGCCTGTTAACATCTATTTTCCTTGCCATCTCATCTAGTGGGTTTAGCGCCTAGTTAAGACTGCAATAGTAACAATTTGCAATCATTATATTTCTACATATACATTGTGTAAATTGTTTTTGATTATTTGTTAAGTGTTGCAGGTTTGGAGTAATTAACGAGTATTGCAGTGTTTGGTAACTCTCGAGAAGACTGGCCCGGTGAATGACCTTGAAAGCGGCACAGCGACCTGCATGTCACTTCACCCATATTGCCTGTGTCTAGTGAGGTGAATGTCCCTTGACCCTCCTCTACACCGGTATCCTTTAACCCATCGCCAGTGTTAAACTGCTGTCAGCTATGAGTATAGCTGATGGTCTTGATGACGTAAATGATGGTGAAGGCAGATTTGAAACATATTTTAGTAAACACTCGGAAAAAGGAACGAGGCTTCCAGAGAATGCTTGCTGCAAGCAATACAGGGAGCACACCCTCCCAAAGCTGTCAGGTTAGATTTCCCTAACAACACTGATCTAGAGATCAAGTGTAATTGGCTTTACAAATAGTGTAGACAACCCAGAGAAAACGATCAAGTTTCTCCATGATGAGGATAACTACGTCTTTGTGCCTAATGATTCAGCATTTATAGACAAACTTCTCACTCAAGAATATGCCAACATCAAACTCCCAGCTGCCCCACCAAGGCCACCTAAGGGGGGAAGAGCGTTTTTCGATATATAAAAAAAATAAAATCGAAAAATTATGGAAAATAATTTTTTCTTACCCAAAAATAGTGCATAATTCTGGCAACAAGTTGATGCAATCTGCTTATTTCTATCATATTTCTAAGTATGTTTATACTAAAAAGTATTTTTTTTGTTCTTGCATCAGCAAGAAGACGTGTTGGCGATTAGTCAGTTTTTTTTTTTTACCCCTAAAATTGCGATTTTTATGATTGTTTCATTTTAAATACACTACATGGCAACCTCTGTGAGGAGTGGTGTGTGTGAGCTCTGGCAGACACCTCTCAGTGGCCTTACAGCCTCCGATAAGCATGGTAGGATGTACTGCTCTGGAAGGTGGCGTGCGACTTCCCAAGAGTTGTACACTTACACAATTATCAATATCTCAGGAGTAAGTTATTGACATTGTAATCCCCTTCATGCAAAGAGTATTTATCATAGCATCATGATTCTTTTGCAGGGTTATAGAGGAATGATGGTCCTATCGAACTAGAGAGCGATTTTGAGATATGTTTTACGGTTTCTTGATAGTGATTTTTGTTTTCCCAAACAAATTAAAAAAAAAACACGTATTTCAATAATTCGTATAATGCAATCTATTGACAGGAAGCTCAAACTGCTCTGTAGTTCTATAGCCTAACTCTTCCTCTTTCATCTGATCTAAATTAGAATATTGTATGTCATACCAATTTTGCAGAAACGGGATTGCCATAAGCTCTATCAAATAGGGCATTTTATTTTTTTTTCTATATAACTCTAAAGGCAAAACGTCACTAAAAACTCAGTGTCTATGTTTCAAATGCTGCTTAATTCAAAGAGAATATTCCCAATGAAATATTTGCATAATAAAAAAAGGTCAATTCGGCTCTTCCCCCCATATTGTCATATACAACGTCAATAAGCACTTGAATCCTAAATATCTGGCATCAGAGCAAGTTGCAAGCCCCATTACTTCCCAACGATCTGATATTAGCTGAGTGGACTGGCCAGGGGACTTTGCCATGCTATATTCACTCCCGTACAGCCCTCAACAGGCGCTATAACATTGCATTGTACAGACCTCCTCAATGTGTCAACGTTGGGGGCCACATTGCCAGGAAATGCCCAGCTAAGTCACACTGGTGTGCAGTGTGTGCCAATGCTCATTCTTCTGAACGGTGTTATGATATGATCAAACAGCAACAGACTGTTGCTAAACAATGTATCAATTGTAAGACTTCAGGAGTCACAGCAGCTCATGCTGACTGCAGTGTGAGGGCTGCCCACATCACAGCCAACCACACCTCACCTTGCACCCCTCATTATGACCCCCCAAGCCTACCAGATACCTGAAGTCTGAATACTGGCTCATGCCTGCCCTCAGACAATGGGGTTGAGCACTTCACCTGGGGAGCACATCAACAGAGCTCCATCATGTCTGCTGGCAATATCAGTCTAGCTGAGTCAGCTGACAGTCAGTCACTGAGCTCAGCTGACCGGGGCTTCACATCTCCAGATGTTCCTTGTCTTGCTCCTGTGGTATACAACCTGAAGTCGCGCATAGGGGTACTAGAGAGACCATGCTACCTGACATCACCTCACGACGCCATGCCTGACATCACCACATGATGTCACATCGAGTGTTCTAGTTTCACAGTGATCATTTTGTTTCAGTATTGTCGAGAAGATTGAGAGACGGTATATGTCACATGTTAATTTCCTCTCAGTCAGTGTTCTCACATGTTAGTGAATTGCTTAGTGTCGATTTTTGCACAGAAAAGCATAATTTGCTCAAGCCATGTTGTACCGCATGTGCAGTGTGGATGTGTGCAAATTTTACATGTTCCCCTGATTAAGTGGTCTGTGCCCAGCAGTGTGTTTAGACCACAGCATGTTTTGAACCCACCACTGTGTAGCACCTCGTGTTACTTGTCACCCAGTATGACCGTTGACAGCTGATATTAGTCAGTCCCAGCATCAGTTACGAGCTCTTATTGTTCGCCACTCATAGATGCCCTGCTGAGTCGTACCTGTTGCGATTCCCTGCTTAGACTAACCTCTGCTAAAACTCCAACTGTCGAGAGAATGACACTCGTCCAGCAGCAGATAACCCTGTCGGCAGGCGACTGTCTGCCTCCTGTCACAGCTTCAGTGAGCAGCCTGCACAAAGATGATGTCACTTTGACTGCTAGCTGGCTAACTCCAGTATGTTACAACTCCCAGACGTTTTGCTGGAGTCGTCTCTGCCACGACTCACTCCACACTCGCCGGCAGTGACAGTACCAGTCGAGAAATGTCCTCCTGAGTAGATTACCAAAAGAAGTCCTACCCAGTTGCCGAGCCTCCCTTGGCTTGGCATGGCCAACACGGCAGGGCGTTTGGCAGGCTAGCTCTGGGATTTTCAAGGATAGCTCCTGATCAAAGAGGTTGACCAGGTCATGACTGAACAGGACTCAGTGTGAATGGTCTGGGAAGATTCCAGAGCAGCGAGAGAACATCCAAGAACATCCAAGTGCATCGCTTCAGCGTAAATAATGGAAGTGTTAAACAGTTTGTGTGGGGCTGAGTGTCCAAGTCAGGTGCGTCAGGGCGTTTGGGGGCTAGCTCCGGGATTTTCAAGGATAGCTCCTGATCAAAGAGGCTGACCAGGTCATGACTGAACAGGACTCAGTGTGAATGGTCTGGGAAGATTCCAGAGCAGTGAGAGAACATCCAAGTGCATCGTTTCAGCGTAAACAGTGGAAGTGTTAAACAGTTTGTGTGGGGCTGAGTGTCCAAGTCAGGCTCGTCAGTGCCTGCTCCCCCACGCCACTGGGGGGAGGGGGCGGGGTGTGAGGGTGAAGATGAAGGGAACACTGGTTTTTGGGGAGTCACAGGCAGCTGTCAGATGTGCCACTGGCAGTGTGCACTCAGTTCCTCAAGCTTCAACATCCATGCGCAAGGTGGATGTCGGGCACCCGGAAGGCTCCAGGCGGGAACAACCAACAGCCTCTCCCAGCAGACAGAGAGGGCCTCGGATCTGCAATCAAACTGTTGTCCACCAGGATGTTGACACGTCCCCAGGGCAGCTCTCCCTCGGGCTGCTAGCGATGGTGCGCCTGCAAGCAGCAGATCCTGGCGCAACCTGCTGCTGTTTGCAATGGCTGTCTGGCTGTCCTGCCGAAGAGGGACAGGCATCTTGCAACATCTGTTGTTGAGGCAATGGATGCATTCCCTAGAATGTTTGTTAATTGCTCATTACTCTGTAATTTGTTCATGATTGTAACCATGTATGGACATGTTTATGATTCATTACCTTTGTAACTGTCATGATTGTGACCACCTCTACCTGGAGCTCATTACCTTTGTAACTTGTCATGATTGTAACCAGCTCTAGTTCATTACCTTTGAAACTTGTCATGAGTGTGACCAGCTCTACCTGGAGCTCATTATCTTTGAAACTTGGTCATAATTGTGACCAGATCTAGTTCATTACTGCTGTAACTTGTTCAGCTATCAAAACTTTGGAGTCCAGTCCCTGGACCAATTATGTAACCCAGATGTTAACACCCACCACTCCTCTCTCCCTCGCGGGCATGGCCCCCACCCTGGGCCAGAGCAAATTAATCACACTGCCTGTGTACCTACGATTTCGCAAATAAAGTTGAAGCCTCTGAAGAGTATCATTGAACCCAACTTTGATCACCACGACCTAATTATTTTATTATATCTTTCCCCTCCTTTCAGTCACAGCTAAGCAGACATTGCCAAAGAGTAGCAAGTTGTGCCATGCCTTGATGGTTGGTGGAGCATTTAGGATAGTTGAACCATTGAGGTCTGTAAGTTTCCCAGCTGCGTGTGAACGGGCTCTTTTGTGAATGTGTGTAAGTGCCTGGGTACCTGTTGCTTTAATTGCTTCCAAGATATTATCTGATGAGATGAAATCTGTTGGAGTGGGTTTAGGTGCCTGAAGTGGCTCTAAGTCATCACTTTCTACAGGAGGATATCCTGAACCAGGGCACCTACCGTGTTTGTGGAGGAAACCATTAGAGTTGAGACAAACGACCGACACTTGCCTCTCCTAGTATTTCCATCCATGCCATTTCCCTGGCTGCTCGCTTCTTCCTGACTGGCATCCATCTGGCTAGCTAGACTGTAGGAGAGGAGTACGATATGCTGGGTGGGTATGGTGCATGGAAGTGTAGAGCGTGTCAGGTATTGAACTTGAACATGGTGGCCTGGTGGGGCTTGAGGGGCTGGGAGGGGAAAACTGCCCTACTCAGTAGGGGTGTCGCTGTGATTTGGGTGGGGGAGGCACAGATAGTTGAGTGGGGGAGGCGTAGATTGTTAGGTGGGGGGTAGCCCGGGAAGAGAGGTGAGGGGAGTACACTATACATGGACTTGCACACTATATATTGTTCACACTGTCTTACAATACACACATTATCTGTTTCCCATACACATCATGAAAGATGTGGGTATGTGCACTGCTGAACCCCAGTGTGTTCCCTCATCTTCACCTACACACCACGCCTCTTTCCCCTTCCCCATGACGTGGGGGAGGCGGCACTGACTGGTCACTCCCTCGTTAACATTAACACCACATTGTTTTTCAATAACATATGCCTCTAATTTTTCCATGCATCCACATCCACACGAAATCATTTCTAAGTTAACTGGAAGCATGACGCATGGTGCTGGAGGAGATGTGTTTATGAAAGCTTTTCGAGGTTTGTATATTCGATAATCTTGGCAGGCACTCACACAGTGTAGGCCTTATTCTCCCCCACCCCTAATGGCCATCTTCCACACTACTACCACCATCAACTTTCACAAACTGCACAACACTTCTACTATTTACGTTGAAACGATGCACTGGAATGTCTTCTCACTGCACTGGAATCTTCCCAAAGTATTCACACTGAGTCCTGTTCAGTCTTGACCTGGTCTGTCTCTTTGATCAGGAGTTATCCTTGAAAATCCCGCAGCTAGCCCACCACACATTTTGCCATGCCAGCGCCTGGCATATATATATTATTGCAAACACGAACGAGTGGTATTGATCAATAACTACACTGCACTAACCAGGGGTCGAACCCATGATGCTTTGGCCTGCCTCATGATGAGCGAAAACAATGACGCTCTAGTTCACTGAACCCGAGAACCAATCAGCTGCCTCCTTGCCAGTCTCGCCACAACCACCTTCCACCAATGAGAAGCCTTCATCTCCCGATCCTGCTTCTTCCAACACCAAATCAACTACTTCATCCACCTCCAAGCCAACGTACCAGCACATGCAATACGACAATGTCAAATTCTATACCACAAAACAAGTCAGCAAGGTACTGCCATACTCAGACCTTGTTCAGCACTTTGAAGATGGGACTGTAAAGTTCACCCGCCTCAATAACTCAACTGCTACCTTAAACAGGATACTCTACCACCTGCGAAATCGAGCTAAAACAGACCCCATGGATGCCTGCCTCGCAACCCAACTTTCAAGAACAAAATTCAATGATCTCTGCTCTGGCTCTGCTGAGTAAACTACACTATGACGACAAAGTTCCCCTGCACTTTGCTATTTAGCTAAAGCTGGGGTGTGGCTCCAATCGACCCTAATACAGCTGCTTTCTGTGCCTCTCCCACCACCGCCGCCTGCCAGCCTCCTGCAGTCCACCTACACCCGCCTCATCAGCTGCTACAACTCGCCCCAGCATCACACACACCGATCAACAACGCCTGCAGTTTCTCTGCACATGTCGCCCAGAGTGGACGTGCCACTCACCTGTATATTCCCTCCTCCTACCCTTACCCAACCTTTTCCATATTTCTATACTTACCCACCCTTCTTCCATCCCAGCTTACCGACGCTCAGGTCATCAAGCTCCAAGCTCCTCTAAGCCAGGCCACTCGCAGTGTTCTCCGCGTGTCATCCCAGTGTGTCCTGCAATCTACAATTCTTCACGCTTTCTCCAGCTAGAGCAGTGATTTTTTTTTTGCTGTGCATTAAAATTCAGTAATTCATAACTTTTCCCCCAGTGAAAATCTTACAGTAAAATTCCTTAAGAAATTGTTTGCAGCCCTTTGCAGTTATTACCTAGTATTCCGTTTTTGAGTAGTAATTAAACTGTGTTCGTTTGCATGTCCCGAGTCCACGTCAGCAGCGCACTCAAACACATTTTCCAGTGTAAACAAACCACCACAGCGGCTGCTCACAAGGCTAAAGCACAGCGGCTGCTCACAAGAATTTTAACCGTGTTTCTTACGCTCCTCATTTCGCAGAGTTTCCATCCTTCTTGCCTTCCCCAAGTCTTGCCCAATATTTTCTACACCACTGAAGACCCCATAGCAGTCCACAAGTGCTTACAGAGTGTGTACCGCTGGTATGACGGCAGTGTCGTCATACCAGCATACTTGTGTGTTGTTCACGCACCTCTCTACAATCAAAGTTAAGTAAACAGTGACTTACCTAGCATTTCCTAAAATTTGTGACATTATTTAATTTTCCTGCACCAATACAGTCATCGCTGAAGCCATACTTTCAGTGAATTATTCAGTTTCCAGTAGCAGTGCACATTTTGTGCATTTGTCATTTATCTGCAGTATTGTTGCATTTTGCACTTTCATTTTTGCATACTTAAATTCCAGAGCATTATTCTGCACGTTGCCTACCAACTTATCAATTGTTACTGACCAAAGTTGATCAATGGGCTGCCCATATTTTTTTTTACAGTTTGCAAGAAATTCTTGTGCACTATTATTTTGATTGTTGCCTCTGCAAGCTAGCCCCAAATTGTAGACACTCCTCCATCTTTTTCATTCATTAATTGTTTTTCAATTGTTATTACAGTGTCCTAGTTAGTTTTTCTAGCCTGCAGTTGTCACAGTTTGTGCCTAGAGACCTATTTATTTTTTTCTCCGGTTATCCACATTTACTTGTTCCAAGCCTTTATTGTGTTTTACCATTATCTATTCGACTGTGTGTATTGCATTTTGCTATTGTTTGCCTTGTCATTGAGTGGAACATCAGTTCCTGCCATTGAATTTTCAGGAACCTGCTTATTTACCATTAATTGCAATAATTACATGTGAAATTCCATACTTTTGATCCAGTATTTTCTTGTAAATTTATGTTTTGTCAGTGCACACTCAGTCAAAACCTGTTAATTTTTGTTCCTATTATTAGTGACTTTTAATATTTTGTTCCTGGGGGATTTCAACCTAAGGCACCTAAAATGGAGGAATATTGCAAATAATGTGGAAGCAGAGATAACACCAGGAGGCAGCTCAGATGAAAACTCGCATACACACGAGCTTTTAAATCTCTGCACCAAATTCACCTTAAACCAGCAAATAATAGAGCCTACAAGATTGGAGAATACACTGGACCTCATCTTCACTAACAATGATGATTTGATACGAAATGTCATCATATCAAAAACAATATACTCAGATCACAACATAATAAGAGGTCCAGACATGTATGGGAGGCCCCAGACCGACAAAACGTGATCAGTCGACAAAATGTGATCAGTTCAGAGGGAGCCTTCACCAAATTCAACTTCAATAACAAAAATATAAGGTGGGACCAAGTAAACCAAGTCCTAAATCATATAAACTGGGAAGATAGCCTAAGCATCACGGATCCTAACCTATGTCTAGAACAAATTAACTCTGTGGCACTTGAGGTTTGCTCAAGGCAAATTCCCTTAAGGAAAAGGAGAAGATGTAAACTAGAAAGAGAAAGGCATTCCCTATACAGGCGAAGGCAAAGAATAACAGAGCAGCTACAAGAGGCCAATATATCTGAAATACGTAGGGAGACACTGGTCAGAGAAATAGCAAACATCAAACTAAAACTAAAGGAATCTTACAGGAATCAAGAAATGCGGGAAGAACTAAAAGCCATAAATGAAATTGAAAGAAACCCAAAGTATTTCTTTTCTTATGCCAAATCAAAGTCGAGAACAACATCCAGTATTGGGCCCCTACTTAAATGGAATGGGTCCTACACAGATGACAGCAAGGAAATGAGTCCCAGTATGACTCAGTTTTTAGCAAGCCGCTAACCAGACTGAGAGTTGAAGACCTAAATGAATTTTTTATGAGAGTGCTACAGAATTTGGTAGACGCAAACCTATCTGACATTATCCTGATGACAAATGACTTCGAAAAGGCGATAAATGACATGCCCTTGCACTCCGCCCCAGGCCCAGACTCAGATCGCCTGGTTGCAGACCGGGCCGCGGGGGCGTTGACCCCTGGAATTCTCTCCAGGTAAACTCTCTCTTGATACAGTAATTTTTTTGTGATTTTTAGTACTATTGCATACTCTGCTAAAATCATTTGTTTTGTCACCTTACCTTGCTGCAAGTGAATTAATATTTTTGAATACCTAATTGCAACTGGCAGCACCTGCAACCCCTTTGTTGTGTGTTGAGCAAGCCTGCACCACAGTTTGTGTAATACCTGATTTATTTTAATTTGTGCCACTTTTGCAATTTTTGCTACCATTCCTCCAGTTCAATTCCTTTTTATAAATTTTTGTTGCCAGTTTTCTTTTGCCATTGCTAAATTACCTCTGCATTTTGTTTGTGAACTCCCCTGCAGTTCATTCACTTGCATGCATATTTTACTTTGAGTTTCAGAGTGTACTATTTTTATTTTTGTTGAAATTCACACATTGTTTTACAAAATAAGCAGTTATCAAGTAACACCGTGTTGTGTCTTCTCTGACTCTGTGCTGAGTTATAGCTGATTGTGTACCATTTCTTTTTCTAATCTGTTTTGCCTTTGAACAGTTGACATCATGACTAAGACACGCAGTGGCCGTCACGCTAGCCCAGTTTCTGCCGCCACTTGCAATGATGCCCCAGGCGTCGTGGCCACTTGGGGGGAGAGTTTCCAACAGTTGGTCAGGCCGTGGCCCACATCTCAACTGTGAGTGCTTTAGCTAGTCCAGTGTCTCCTCCGACCAAGGGTAAACATCGTCTGTGCACTCCACTGCCAACACCACCTGTGAAGCATGTGGTGACTTGTTTCAATTGTGGTATGCGAGGGCACTACCATTCCGAATGTTACAAACCTCAGTCCCCTCGTAGTAATCATCACCGTCCCCATGCCCAGTATCGTGCCCAGTATCGGGAAGGAGTTTGCATGTATCATAACACTTCGGGGCATACTTCTAACAGTGCTATAAGCTGCAGTCTCTTGTCGGCACCCGGAGCTCAGCAAGCGCTCTCCATCCGGAGCTCAGCAAGCGCTTTCCACCCGGAGCTCAGCAAGCGCTCTCCACCCGGAGCTCAGCAAGTGCTCTCCACCCAGAGCTCATGCTAGCCGGAGTTCTTCCAACAGTTCCGGGAAGAGGCATGCCCGCAAAATCAACGAAAGAGGTAGTCACCGAGTCGGAGTCACTGTATTCCATCCCTGTCCACAATGCATTCATTGCCTTGGGCAGCGACACGCTCGCTGACAGCGTGGAAGCTCGCTGAAAGTGCCTCGACACTGTCCAGGACGTTGAGTCTTTGAGTTGCACCACCAAGCGTCAGTGTCCAGGACGTTGAGTCCCAAGCATCGAGCCTCTAGCAGCCGAGACTCCGAGGAAGTGTTGTCTGCCTTCACGTTTGGTATGACAACCCGTGTGGACCTCTCATTGAGTCCATACTTTACCAAAGCCCATTCAGCTTTTCCTCAGGTTCGGTAGTCCATTCCACCCTCTTCTGTGACATTGGCCTTCACGCGGCCATGTTGACAGAGTCGTCTGTCATTCAGACCTTGAGAGAAGTTTCAGGTAGCTCTCTGCTGGTACGTGGTCATACAACATTAGAATTTGCGATCCATGGTCACAAGTTGTCAGCAAAGTTATTAGTCGTCGATGACATCATCTTCCCCGGCGATCTGCTTATCGGATTTAAGACTATGGCAGACCTTAAGATCCGCTTAGATCCAGCTAAGTGGAAAGCAGATTTTAGTGGAGTGGATGTGCCCTTCTGGGGTGTATGCTTAGGATCCACCACATGCTTCTCTGTCTCTTGAGTACAGTGCCTGGAATCATTGGAAACCCACGGTTCCCATAGCACATTCTCCCCGAGGTCGACCTTTTGTCCTGACCAACATTGTAAGAGAGCTCATTTCTCATCACCTCCCTGATGTACAGGACAGCAGTTGTCAAGCGCAGTCTCCCTGTTGGCAGGCGACTGTCTGACTCGTGTCATGGTATTGGTGAGCAGAGTTACGCCTGCACAAAGTATGACGTCACTTTGTCAGCTAACTCACTCACTCCTGTTATGGTGTACGTGACCAGAGCTTTCGAAGGAGATCACATGCTGGTCGACAACGACACGTGCAGAGTCAAGGGCCTCTCCCTAGAGCCGTCCTTGCACACTGTGCGACATAGTAAGTTACAGGTCATTGTCGTTAACATGCACAGTCGAGAATTGCCCCTGCGGAAAGACACCTCACTTGTTGACCTAGTCAGATTCCCTCTCCAAGTGTGAGTGGAAGGCGAAATCCCAGCTGACGTTCTCGTAATTCAGTCCTCCCAGGTGAGCCTGCTACTGACTCTTCCATCACCCAGCCAGTGAAGGAAGATGATCTAGCTACAACAGATTACCAGGACGAAGTCCCAAAACTTCTCCAAGTTCTCAATCGTGCAAGTACCACAGTCGCGTTATATGGTGAGTCCATGGGTTTGACCCCACTTATTTCTCACCATATTCCGCTGGATAAAGGTACTAAACTCACTTATGTGCCTGCTTATCGTTTGCTGCATGCGCAAATTCTTCGCTGAAGAACTCATTGTGAGGATGCTCCGTGATGGAGCTATTGAGGAGTCCAATTCCCCATGGAATGCCCCTCTCATCATGGTTCCCAAGAAAGATGGAACATGGTGTCCTGTTATCGATTACAAGAAACTAAATGCTTGTACAATCCCAGACCAATTCCCATTACCAGTTCTGAATGACCTGTTATAGAACATCGGTGATAATAAGGTCTTTTCGACTCTTGATCTTCTTCAAGGGTTTTGGCAGATCCCTCTTGATGACCAAAGCAAAGAACTAAACGCGTTCTCTATGCCTACTGGTCATTATCAGTTCAAGAGGATGCCTTTCGGCTTGCACGAAAGCCCAATCACATTCAGTCGTTTGATGCCAATGATTTTCCGTACTCTCCTAGGTGGCACGCTCATGGTCTACTTAGACGATCTCATTGTGATGTCCCAGGATGTTCCTATGCATCTCATAAAACTTGAGCGGGTACTGGAAAAACTATCCAAGCTAATCTCAAGGTAAAACTCTCAAAATGCCAGTTCATTAAGAAAGAAAGTTTCTGGGCCATGTAGTGACTCAGAATGACATCAAGACAGATGAGTCTAAAATCTCAGCTGTACAGAAGTTCTCTAGACCTACGATGGTGGAAGCTGTCCGCTCCTTCGTAGGCCTAGCTGGATTTTACCACACTTTCATAGCTGGATTTTCAATCATAGCTGCACCTTTGACTCAACTCCTCAAGAAAGATATCCAGTTTGAGTGGACTTGTGACGAGGAAAGAGCTTTCTTTACACTTAAAAATAGGTTAACATCAGCCCCAGTCCTTAGATTCCCTGATTTCAACAAAGTGTTTACCTTGACGACAGATGCCAGCAAAATTGGCATGGTGCAGTCATGTCGCAGGAATCCAATGGAATCCAATTATGCTAGATGTGTTCTTACCAAAGCTGAAGTCAATTACTCGGTGGTGACAGCTAGAAGCAGCCTTAGCCATCGTATGGGCTTTGAATCATTTCTGATATATTATTTACCAGTATCCTATCAACATTTACATGGACCATTTCCGTTATTGTCCCTTTTTGCAAATCTCTCTGGAAAGCATGCTCGGTGGTCTCTTACCTTTCACGACTACAACCCTGAAGTCCGCTACGTTCTGGATAAGCAAAATGTGTAAGCAAAATGTTGTGGCTGATGCCTTGTCGAGGCATATAGCTTTTGTTAGTGCAGACAACTCGTTCTCCATTGAAGACCTAGAAAGAGCCCAATGGCTGGACCCTGTGTGATCACCAGTCCTTCGATTCCTGACCAAGGAGGACGTTGGCTCGCGGGTCAAGTCTCCCATTATGCTGATGGACTTAGTGGTCATCCAAGGAGTGCTGTGTCATGTAGCACAACTGGTGGACCCAGGACCCCGGCAGAACCATACACCAACTGGTGATACGGGAGTCCCTGGTACCCACTACTCTCAAGTTGATCCACGGGAAGGACCGAAACATAAAACAGGCAAGAATGAAATACTTCTGGCCTAAGATGGCAGCAGAAATTGACAACCATGTATGCAAGTGTGTTGTTTGTCTACAGCACAAGGGTACTGTCACAGGTCCCAATCCCATTGTGAAGTATCCCATTACAAAGGAGCCCTGGGAGAGAACTTCAGTCAACCTGTTGACTAACTTCTCGACCTTGGAGAAGGGTAAAACAGTCGAGACAGTCCGTGCGCATATCTTCTCGCCCACGTGTTCTCCTGTCAGACAATGGGTCGGAGTTCATAAATGCCACAATGCAGGTTCTTTGTTCCAGATTTAACATTCACCAATCACCAGTAGCTCCACGTCACCCTGCAAGTAATTGCCTTGCTGAACGTACAAACCGCAAAGTCCTGGAGGTGCTCAGAGTAACTGTTAACTCAAGTTGTACTACATGGGATGAGGCTATTTCAGATGTTCAGTGTACATTATACTCCTCCCTCAACAGCTCAATTGGTGAGACACCTCATTGATTGGTGAGACACCTCATTGATTGGTGAGACACCTCATTGATTGGTGAGACACCTCATTGATTGGTGAGACACCTCATTGATTGGTGAGACACCTCATTGATTGGTGAGACACCTCATTTTGCCTTGTACAGCTATGATAAGCGTTGAAATTCTGTTTGCTCCGCCTCATCCAACTTATGACACCGATAACACCAGTTTAGTCAAGATGCGAACCACACAGCTTGTTTTTCAGTGAGTACATGAGAACCTCATAAAAGCTACAGATAGGTTCACGTCTGATCCTGCTAAGGAAAGTAAGATGGAACCAGGTTGCAAAGTTATGTTGCTCAACCTGACGCATACACCAGGTATGCATAAACTTGTCCCCAAATTTGTTGGTCCTTACCGAGTCCTACGACAGCTGTTCGATCGAGGTGAGGGAGATCGCTACCAGAATTATCAAAGCAGCTCACCTTGACAACATGAAGTATGTTGACCATGTGCAAACCAAAGCAGAGCTGGAGTCGCGTGCATTGCAAAGCCGCAATCACTCATACTAGTGACAACCCATCTACTTCTCCTGCTATTACTACGACAGATGGCAGTCCTGTAAGGCTCCATACTTATGACCTGAGAGACCCAGGACAGCAGTACATATCTGTAACATTGACATACCTACTGACTTGTCCGACTCCTACGCAGCTATGCTAATTGTTTGCTTGCAGAAATGGGTATTAATGCACACACATTGTTTTCATTTTTTTATTAACCCATCGGTCGTTTCCAACCAAGGCAGGGTGGCCAAAAAAAAAAAAATTCATTATCATTCACTCCATCACTGTCTTGCCAGAAGCATGCTTACACTACAGTTATAAAACTGCAACATTTAACATCCCTCCTTCAGAGTGCACACACATTGTATAGTTAGTTAATAACAGAGTAAGGGTGGACAACATCATGTAAATATGTAAAATTATGTTAGAAGGGTACCCATAGTATAACGAATTCCATGGAAATGGTGTTACTGTAAGTATGTGCACACAATGTGTCTCGTAAAACCTGTATAAAGGTCAGGGCAGTGTCGCCTTGTGTCAAATGTCACACCTTAGGAAATGCTACTGTCAGTCATTGTTTGCAGATGTGAGGATGGTACAGCGTTCCAGGATGTGCAGTCAAGTCTGATGACCTAGCCCTTGCTCTGTCCTCAGTCCAGCTGTGCGAGCACGCCAGTTTTCTCTTCCCTCAGGTTGGGAGAGTTTTTGAGGCCTGCTATATATATTGTATATGTCTATTTGAATTTTGGGTGAGCGAAGCCAGTCTCCCCTGGGTGAACTATTGCATGTATTTATCTTTCACACCTTCATGCCCACCAGTATTGTCATGTCAACCTACACGAGGTAAGTGGCCGAGCGAATGTAGACAGCCTATGCTGTCTGTTAGTTTCATATATCGTAGACAGCCTATGCTGTCTGTTAGTTTCATAAATCGCGGCACTTTGGTGCTGCCCTCTAGGCCTGCCCAGGTCAATGTGATACCATGCCCACTCACTCTCACTCGCATGATCTACATCCTAGGACCAAAATCCTACCCCACAGCGGTCTGGCTTCTGGTCCCCTCACACTCTGCCCATTGTGTACCCACTCCTCATCTAATAAAGCCAATCTAGTCTACGGCCATATTTCTGAAACTTACGCTACCCCTTCGGCACTAAATCACTGTTCAACAGTTTAACATTATCTACACTATACATGTGAGTGATAAGATAAGATTTTCTTTGGATTTTTAACCCCGGAGGGTTAGCCACCAAGGATAACCCAAGAAAGTCAGTGGTCATTGAGGACTATCTGTCTTATTTCCATTGGGGTCTTGTCCCTCAGGATTCAACCCACACCAGTCAACTAACACACAGGTACCCATTTGCTGCTAGGTAAACATGACAACAGGTGTAAGGAAACGCATCAAAATGTTTCCACCCCACCGGGAATCGAATCCGGGCCCTCCTTGTGTGAAGCGAGAGCTTTGCCACCAGGCCACCAGGGCACTGGTCTGTAGTTTGTTGCTTCATGTCTGTTTCCTTTTTTAAAAATTGGGACATACATTTGGTGTCTTCCATACCTCAGGTAGTCGCCCTGTTTCGATAGATGTGTTATAATATTGTTGTTAGGGGTACACATAGCACCTCTGCTCCCTCTCTCAGGACCCATGGAGAGATGTGTGTGTATGTACTCACCTAGTTGTGGTTGCAAGGGTCGATTCATAGCTCCTGGCCCCGCCTCTTCACTGGCCGCTACTGGGTCACTCCCTGCGCCATGAGCTTTATCATACCTCTTCTTGAAGCTATGAATGGATCCTGCCACCACCTCAACATTCCACCTGACCACCTTGACTAGAATGTGCCTTGTTCCACATCCTGTGGTTCATCTGAGTCTTCATCACCGACCTTTTGCTGCTCCCATCCTGAACATTGTCTCTACCTTGTCACTCGTGTGTGTGTGTGTGTGTGTGTGTGTGTGCAGTGTGTGTGTGTTGTGTGTACTAACTACTTTGTTGCATGGGTCATTCAGTTTGCCTCATGGTCGCTGGTAACCCTCTGCCCAGGCTATCACTCTTCTTACATGTGATCCTGCTCACCTCCAGTGTTTCCCATCTCTGGAACATCCTATCCCTGTCCATCTTGTCGCTTCCTCAGTATTTTATGTTGTTATTATGTTTTCTCTGTCTATCCTGTCCTCCAGTGTCTTCAGGTCGATTTCCCTTATCCTCTCCTCATAGGACATGCCCCTGTGTGTGTGTGTACTCACCTATTTGTGGTTGCAGGGGTCGAGACTCAGCTCCTGGCCCCGCCTCTTCACTGATTGCTACTGGGTCCCTTCTATCCCTGCTCCATGAGCTTTATCATACCTCGTCTTGAAGCTATGTATGGTTCCTGCCTCCACTGCATCACTTGCTAGACTATTCCACTTCCTTATTACTCTATGGCTGAAGAAATACTTCCTAACATCCCTTGTGTGTGTGTGTGTGTGTGTGCGTGCATGTGTGTTTTTAGTATTTTACTACAGATGTACAATACATACTCTTTGAAAGCTTGTGTTTGAAGATGAGCAGCATCCAGGTAGCCATGATGTAGCATCTTCCATTTTAAGCGGAAGAACCCACTGCTATCACGCTCCACCTTCGAAAGAATTACAACAAATTGTTGACTGAAACACATTAATGAAGTACAAAAGAAACCCAAGTTAGACTAAATATTGATGGCAGAAGGAATATTGACACCGACAATATGCATGGAAGGGATATATAGTGGATATATGAACACATAATCGTAGCCTTCCTATATACTGTAAACTTAAACAATCTATCAACACTGTGGCTCAGAACATCTAAAAATGGAATTTAATAGAGGGGACAAAAGAGTTAAGTCAGTTTGAAGGGAAATATTACTCTCAAAGGCAGGGAATGGCTATGGGAAATCCATTGTTTCCACTATTAAGCAATTTGTATATGGAATGTTTTGAGACTAAGCTTTTGAATGATATCCTACCCTGTGAAGCTAGGTGGTTTACATATGTGGATGACATCTTGTGTCTTTGGCCGAATTATCTGGCACTTATTACATTTTTACCGAGACTTAACTCTCTTGTCCCCTCTATTAAATTCACTGTAGAAAAAGAAGTGGACTTTAATCTTCCATTTTTAGAGGTTCTGATCCACAGGGTTTACAGAATGTTTAATACAGTATATAGGAAGGCTGCGAACGTGTGTTCATATATCCACTATTACTCCAACCATGAAACTAGAGTAAAAAGAAGTGCTTTTCTTACTGTCTTTGAGAGCTTACACTGCACTGAGATGAACATACCAAATTACATAACTTAACCATTGATTTAGAACAAGCCTGCAAATATGTTGCATCTTTATCTTTGGCTGAAATGCAATATGCATCATAACTTTGTCACCTGAAGAAGCAAAAATTTTATGGTTAAGGAGCAGCTAGTTCACATATACTTAGCCCTGAGTTTCTAGAGACTGCTTTCTTGGCAGCTAGAAAAACTTATCATAGGACTGAACCTAGAATAACACCTCATAACAAGAATGTGCTTGTCCTGACATACATAGAGAATTTATCAGTTCTACCGAATGCCCTAAAGACACTCAATATACAAGTTTTTTTTTTTTAAGAATTCAAGGACTATTAAGAGTACATATTTTGATAAAGAATTCCTCTTAAGAGTGTGTGGGTGCTAAGGCTGCAGCTTGTCGTATATGGGACAGATTGCTAAATCTCTAAATGTTAGAATTACATAACATTAGTACGTATTCTGTAAGGACTGCTGAACAATCAAATGCGACATTCACTCACACATGAGTCTGTAATAATCCGGCTAAGTGGTCTGAGGGAAAGGTCCTTATTCCGTGCACTTTCATGGCTAGAAAGAAATATTCTCGAATCTGTAATTATTAAATACGATAAACATTCTGCCATTATATAATAGCAGTAGTGGGTTGTTCAATATCGATTCGTTTATAATTGAGGCTATCGTGTACTGTGTACAAAACCAGATTCTTATATGAATACTCTGGACTGTCTTAGTCGCCAAGGTTCCACTCCTAGGAATTAGGGGCTAGGGTTGATGTCCCTGTTGAGGCTCGACCATTAGTCTACTAGTAAGGCCTGCAACTAATGTACATTACTGCACTTGTTCCTTAACATTGTCGGTAATTTACCAATAATTACATTAGTCTACTCTTTAGGATGAAAGTTCACTGTTTTCTTAAACGTGTGGAATTTCCTCAGATAATTGCTGAACATCCTATTCAGAATGAAAACTTCGACTATAATTTGATAACCTTATTGTTATCAATGTTAATTTGACTTGTAACCCCTCAATACCCTTCACTTGTGGGCTGACTATCCTCTATTCTTATAATACTGAAACTGTCTGGCACTTGGCACTCGTGTGCTTGGGCACTGTATGCTTCCCACCTCCTACCCTCAGTTTTAACAAGCGTCCCTTGGTGTCACCTATGATAAAAAAGAAGCGCTAAACATGCTCTACTGCAATTTGGGCACTTGTACAAAGGAGAAGACAAGTTGAAGCAAACACCTTAGTAACTCGCATTAATTCAACCTATGCCTATGTCCAGATTTCGTGGGAAAATTACGGACGAAGATCTGTCTCAGCCACCTTCGAGACACTGGGAGTCGCAAGTGACTCTGTAGCTCAGCGGGCGTGCAGAAGAGCGCGGATGATGCAGCGGGATGACTGGCATCAGTCCGCTCCACCCCAACAAAGGTCACTCTGCAGCCGGAACCATTGCCACCACTGTTATAGCTGTTATTGCTGTTACTGTACAGCGGTTTAGTGTCGAGCTTACTTGTAACCTTGAAGGGGTAGTGTAGGTTGCAGAGATATGGCCTTGGACTAGACACTTGTTTAATGATCGAAAAGTGGGTACACAGCTGGGAGAGTGAGGGGGGGGGTGACCGGAATCCAGTCCATGGAGGGAAAGGATGCTGATCCTTGGGTAGTAGGCCATGAAGTGAGGATGACTGGGCATCGCAGCTCATTGACCTGGGCAGGCCTAGAGAGGGCAGCACCGTAGTGCTGCAGGATATAAATCTAGCAGACAGCATAGGCTGTCTAGCAGACAGTACAGGCTGTCTATAGTACTTAGCCATCAGAGACTTAGAGACCTTACTCCCAGTCATTGCACGTCACCCCCCTTCCCTGCTGAAGTCCCTGTGAAGGCCTGCTGAGAGCCTCCATTGCACCCCACACCAACCACCATTAGAGCAAACTAATTTTTGGGACATCATTTGTCCATAGAACCGGAGAGGAACCCCTCTTCCCACCGAAGGACTGCCACACAAGTAAGAGAAAAGAAGATAAACTAACCGGGAAGCCAATGTCAGGTCACCAAATTGGAAGACACCCGGGCTGGAAGCCATACCGGCAAATCACCTAGAATAGAAGCGTCCCTTGGAACCCATCTGCTGAGACTTCTTACTCATTTCTGCAACTCTGCAAGCTCCTGATGATGGCTAGGAGCTATTAATCAAGTCCCCCTGTTTTTGTTTTTGCATCTTCTATCGCATGTTCACGATTCTTGCGTAATACATATATGTGTCCTGCCAAATTAGCTGAACATTGACCTCTTCGCTCTCGGGCCGGGAGGTTGGCTGCGCAGTTGCTCCTGCTCAGGGAAGTTACACAGACGCAGTTGGAAACCATTGGAGTGGATGGATCAGCGAAGTGGAGTGACATCGTGAAGGTGTCACTGGATGCGTGTCAAACGCTTTCTATGGACACGCAGGGAATGGTGGAGGCAGCAGTGGTGGAAGCTAATATGGACCTGGGTGTGGGTATTGTGACAGAGCTTCCTGAGGTGTTGTGTGGGCTGTTAGATAGCCCACAAAGTGAAGTGGGGATGGAACCGGGCGAGAAGGTGGAGGGAAATATGTGTGTGGTGGATGGGCTGGGGGACACAAGTCCTGAAATTAGTAATCTTAATGTACAGGAAGTTACAGTGGTAGTACATAATGAGGATAAAGTATCAGAGATGGAGGTGCCATCTGATTCCCGTAAGTGTTCAATGGGTCAGGTGGAGGACGATGTCCTTACACCAGCCCAAAGAAATTGCAAAAAGGCTTGGGTGGATGACTCACAAACGTCGCCTAAAGGAGTAAAAAAGGCAAGTGGGAATAGGGTTGTACAGGTTGGCACTAAAGATACACTTAAATGTGCATTGAAACCAGCTGGGCAAAGGTCAATAAGGTCTAAAGGTAAGCCACCTCTAACATATTCATGAGTATCACGCTTAATGTAAATGGGGCAAAGACTGAAGTTAAGAGAAAAGGATACAGGTAACTATGAGACGGTTAGCAGTGGATGTGGGGTTTTTGCAAGAGCATAACTTCAGGTATGGAAGAGACTTTCTGGTGCCAGGTTATAGTGTGTATGCCGGGAGCTCAGGTAATTTAAAGGGAGGAGTGGCAGTTGTAGTAAAGGAGAACAGCCCTTTTCAGTTGTTGGCTTGGGAGGAGGGGAGGGTGGTGATGGTGGATGGGGTATGGGGGGGAGTGAGAGTAGCTTTTATTGGGGTTTATTTAGTTATCCTCTTGCAGGGGACAAGTCGTTACCATCAAATTACCGCCCAATAAGTCTAACATCAATTGTAGGCAAATTATTAGAGTCGATTATAGCTGATAACATAAGAAGCCATCTCGATAGGCATAATTTGATTAATGATACTCAACATGGATTCACCAGGGGCCGTTCCTGCCTAACTAATTAATTAACTTTTTTCAGTAAGGCTTTTGAGGCAGTTGATCATGATAAAGAATTCGATATTGTTTATTTGGTTTTTAGTAAGGCTTTTGATAGAGTACCACATCAGAGACTGTTAAAGAAAGTGGCTGCTCACGGCATTGGGGGAAAAGTGTTTTCATGGATCGAGTCATGGCTCACCAATAGGAAGCAGAGGGTGTGCATTAATGGGGTTAAATCTGAGTGGGGATCTGTAACAAGTGGCGTTCCACAGGGATCGGTTTTGGGCCCGTTGTTGTTTATAATATATATAAATGACCTTGACGATGGAATTACTAGTGATATGAGCAAATTCGCTGATGACACGAAGATAGGTAGGATAATCGATTCAGACGTAGATGTCACGGAACTTCAGGAGGATTTAGACAAACTCAATTCCTGGTCAGAAAAATGGCAGATGCAGTTCAATGTAGATAAATGCAAAGTTCTAAAGCTCGGGAATGTTCATAACCCTAGCACCTACCATTGGAAAGGAATCTGGGGTGGATTCAGAAAATTAAGATTAAAGGCAAAAGTGAGAGAGGTCATGTTCCGGTTTTTACATGGGATATTAGCTTCTTGGGCAGAGTTGTACAGAATGGGTTTATCAAGGAATGCACAATGTCTTAGATGTGGTGGGGAGGAAACTGCCTATCATGGGGTATACTTTTGTGAACAACTGGGAAAACTTAGGTTATGGTTGGGTACATTATTGAGATTGGAAGGGGGGTGGGAATACATCCCTTAAGGTTTTTGTGTTTAGATGTCGGAGGGGTTGGTAAGGATGTCAGTAGGGCATTGATGTATATGGCGGTGGATTTCGTGTATGTATCATGGGGTATGCGGGAGGTGCAGGAGAACGTAAGACTGAGGGTAATAGCTGCAACGATGTATAGAACAAAATGTAGGAATAGGGTGTTATATGGGTTGGCTTGGGGTAGGGTTTTTTCCGATGGGTACAGGGAATTAACGGTGGAGCAGCTTTTAGGATTGAGGACTGATAACAGTTGAATAAGGGTTGTTCTCTTTGGAGTGAATAAGGACCTTGGGTGAGTGGAACAAAATAGTATATAGATTGGATGAATGAAAGATGGATGAATAGGGTGTGGGGTGTAGTTCGAATGGATTGATGGTTTGAGTGGATTAATGGGGGAGGTTTTTTTTTTTGACGGGAGACTATCGATGACATTTCGCTTTTGACTAAGGACTTTGGAAAAAGTGTGTAGGGTTGTATGTGTTTGGATGGACTAGAGACTGGGTGGGGGGGGGTGGATAGATATACTTAAGGGAGGGAGGGGTTAAGTTAGAGGTGGCTTATACTGAAGAAAGTAGTGGTGAGTCCTTTCTTGATAGGATTTACATAGCGATCTCGACAGTTGATGTCCTTATGCACTTTGTGCATAATTAATTACATATTTTCTGAAGATAGAGTTCACATATACAGTATTAATTAGGTAAGGAGGTACTCAACAGAAGTTTGTTTCGGTTGAGCGTTCATGTCCGGTTGATTATAAGACCCAAGTATGTCGGATTGTTATTTTTGGGGTTTATTGTGGTTTCAGGCATTAATTAATTGTTTAATATGACGTGCTTATACGACATATGTAGAGTAGTTGGCATATTCAATGTGTAAGTTTAAACTTTTGAATATTGTTTAATTTATTGTAAGGAAAGATTTGACAAAGTGAATTGTGTTTGTTTCAATAATTGTACATAACTTTTGATTGATTAGTGTAGTACATATATTTTTTTTCGGTTCTTGTTTTTGTGATATGTGAATTGGAATTTTGAATGTAATTTCGTGTAATAGATTGACGGGTGTATAGTCAATGATTGTAAAGTTCTGTAAGGGCACAAAATTAGCATTGCATAAATTATGAGTTTGTTAACTGAATTGGAAGATAGTTGTTTATATGCGTAACAATATGTGGATGAGAGCACATATTAATTATATTAGGATACATCTATGTAGTATTCTTATGGAATGTTAATAGCATAGGGAAGAGTTTAATTTCAAAGATTGGATAAGTGTACAAGTTTGGGCTTTGTGCATTAATTTATTCATTAAGGGTTGTGTTCATTGCATTCCACATTGGGAGTTCCCTAAGTGTGTATTTGGTTTATTGATATTTCTGTTAAAGCTTGAGTGGAATGGCACTGTAAAATTTAGAGATTCTTTGTTGTTTGTGTTTTATTTATTTTGGTATGTATAAAGACTAGCGGTGTCAATTGTATAAGTATTCTGTTATTGGGGAGAGTGACATGTCACGTATAATTGGTGTTAAGATATAGGAAATTGATGTCGTGTATCATATATTTGAATAAATATCCTGCAAGACGTTATACACAAATGTTAGGGAGTGTCCTGTTATAATTTTTTGGCAATTCACTATTGAGGGGGGAGTCAGTTTTGAGTTTAGTCTATTGCTTTTTATTAGAGTTGAATAATATGCCATTGTGTTATTGGTATATATGGAAAGTTCGACGTAGTGAATATTGTCTTTTGTACATAATGTACTTGTGTACTCTTGTGCCTTTGTAATAAAGTACATTTTCATTATATTTGTACAAATGTTAATGTGTATTTCGGAGGAGGAAACATGGATTAATGTTATGGGAATTGTGTTTGTGTGTTTTGTGAAGATTTGTGAAAATGTATTGGTGGTGGGGTCAGTGACCCTTTCTATATAATTGTACATACCTATGTTTTCTAAATAAAATATAAAAAAAAAATTAGCTGAACAGGCTCAGCTCCCTTAAAATTAACCTTTACAAAAAATTCGTTTACAAAATAATAGATAATTTTTTTTTACTGTCAATGATATGAAAATTATTATTTTTAGGCCAAAAATTAAATTTAATCTCACTTAACCCTATACCGCGCCGGCATCACATACGAGGCGCAAAAAGCATGGTTTTCATGGCGCCATGAGCACAAAGCATATCCTCAGAAAGACTTCAAATTTCACTCCAACCAATCACAAGCCTTCTGGGCGGAGCTTGAATGTGTTGTCACTTGGGTGTTGTCGACTGCTATTGGCTGGGAGCTCCAGAAGTCTTCAGTACTGTCTGAAGTGTTGAAGGAGGAGCATTTCCAGCCTGACTCTCTTGATATTTCACCAATTTACACCACTCCAGAATGTCGGTAAGTTACTGAATGTGTTTCCAGTGCATTATTGAATGTTTTATCCTCATTTTGAGATGCAAATGAATTGCCTGAGGTATTTATAAGTAACAAATGAATGCACTTGAAGTTTTGTTTACATTTTTGGTATCATTTATGAGGCTCGGCCTGACAAGTATAGAATGTTACATGCCACTGAGTGTATCATATGTGAGGCCAAAACAGACAATGGTGATAACAAATTTACCAATGAAGGTATCATATATCATGTCTTAACAAATAACAATAAGGCCATCTTTGTCAATAATAGCTACCAATTGCATGCTGAATCAAATTCATTGATATATGAGTGCTTTTACCTTGTAAATATATAAAATTTGCTCAATTTCGAGGCTCATTTTGTGTTTTCTGTTCATTTCAGTTAAACACAAATGTTTTATGGATCAAGGGCTCAAAGAAAAAGGGATTACATTGTGCCAGAGTTATGTGATGACAGTGACAGTAATGAGGAAGTGGATAAGAAACAAGATGCATAAATACCTCTGATAAAAATGTTTGTCACAATAAATACAGAAAGGATACTCATTTGGTGCCATATCCATATTTTTGTAACATTTTTGCAATTTTTGTATAATGTCAAATACTATAAATGTGTTAAAATTATTGAAATCAAGTTACTGTGCCTTTGGTTTAACCCAGTTGTTTATTAATAAACCTTAAATGTATATATATATGCCTTTTATTATCAGTTATTAGTAGCTGTTATGATTCTTTTAGACACATACCGTTGTCAGGAATGGCATCAAATATGATGCGAATCTGTCACCCTATAGTTTAACCTTTGTTGGGATTGGCCTCATATTTGATTCTGCCAAAAAGGCCATTTTATGGACCAAAAATAAATAAACTTGAAAAAGGCCCACAAATAAATAGGTCTTAGAATTGCTTATATTATCAGAATATAGGTTGCAAATGTTGCAAATTCTCAAATTTGATTCATGGCCCGGTAAAGGGTTTTAAACTAACAATTTTTTTTAAGCTCTCAATACACAGTTTGATAAAAGAATAAGCTCACGACACACACTTTGATGATAGAATAAGCTCTCAACGCACACTCTGATGATTGAATAAGCTCTCAGCATTCACTCTGATGACAGCATAAGGTCTCAGCACACACTCTGATGACATAAGGTCTCAGCACACACTTTGATGACAGAATAAACTATCAGCACACACTCTGATGACAGCATAAGGTCTCAGCACTCACTCTGATGACAGCATAAGGTCTCAGCACACACTCTGATGACATAAGGTCTCAGCACACACTTTGATGACAGCATAAGGTCTCAGCACACACTCTGATGACATCATAGGGTCTCAGCCACACTCTGATGAATATAGGTCTCAGCACCATTCTGATGACATCATAGGTCTCACCACACACACTGATGACATCATAGGGTCTCAACACACACACTGATGACATCATGGGGTCTCAACACACACACTGATGACATCATAAGGTCTCAGCACACACTTTGATGACAGCATAAGGTCTCAGCACACACTCTGATGACATCATAGGGTCTCAGCACACACTCTGATGACATCATAGGTCTCAGCACACATTCTGATGACATCATAGGGTCTCAACACACACTCTGATGACATCATAGGGTCTCAACACACACACTGATGACATCATGAGGTCTCAGCACAAACTCTGATGACATCATAGGGTCTCAACACACATTGGAAATGTGAGGCATGTAGGTCTGATCTAAGGATTATTATTATTATAATCAAAAGAAGCGCTAAACCACAAGGGTTATACAGCATCTGATCTAAGGAAAGGGAGAATATGTCCAGTTCCAGCGATCAAGAGTCCATCACCGCCCTCGAAGTACTTTCCTAAAGTGCTGTTTAAGAGGATACTGAATTAACATTTATAGAACGAAATACACACTTTATATAAATTATGAGTTGTTTTTACCTTATTACACTGTAGCATTGATTATGTTTATTGTTAATAAAAGTGTATGGTGCTTCACTTCATATAATGTAATTAATTATTTGTTCTATTCAAAGCTGAACGTAATGTATATATTGGAAACTAATACAATTTTCTGTTTGCAGAATAAAGTGAAATTCAGTAACATAATGTTTTTGGGGTTTTTTTTCTGTATGATATCTGTGTGTTAATTTATACTTCAATTTCAATATGACTATCTTATATTTGGAATATTTTTTTTAGCAATGTGGAAATATTTATATTATGTTTATTAAGCTTTTCCTTATTGCTTAATTAAAACAGTGAGTGCATTTTGAATTGGTGAGGGTATTCAGAGGGTTATTTGTATTGTGATATACGCACTCTTCTGAATGATGGTAAATATGTTTTCTTCTTTGGGTAAGTGAATTTATTTGATTCTCATCTGAAAATTTCCAAGAAAATCAAATTCACAAAATAACCAAATATTTTATATTATGTTTATTAAGCTTTTCCTTATTGCTTAATTAAAACAGTGAGTGCATTTTGAATTGGTGAGGGTATTCAGAGGGTTATTTGTATTGTGATATACGCACTCTTCTGAATGATGGTAAATATGTTTTCTTCTTTGGGTAAGTGAATTTATTTGATTCTCATCTGAAAATTTCCAAGAAAATCAAATTCACAAAATAACCAACTGATAAAGGCTTATAATTTCTTTGGAGGTAAATGACTGTGGTGACCGAGAAGCAGAATTTGGCTCTTCTGTTAATGCTCAAGAAATAATACTTTTCAAAATATAAAACTCCTTACCTCAAAGTTTTTACCCACATAGGGATCAGACAGCACAATGATGATGTCAAAGTCTGTCTTAACTTTAACAGAGAGAGCTTCATAGGCACTCCCTCCATGCATAACATAAGCTCCGTTAAGAATATTACCACCAACACCGAATTGTTCCTGGACCTTTGAGACAAAATCATCAACCACCTAGAAAATAAATAATAATTAATCCACATTAACTCCAGAAGCCAACAGCAGTGTTATTAACAATTATTTGTATAATTTAAGGTTAACATTTCAATTAAATATTTGTAACAAAAACGTTATATCATGTGATATTTTTTTTTTTTTGTGGGAGGTGATTAGATGTAGGTGCAAATAGGTATTTGAATTGTGTGATTATAGTATTCGGACTGTAAAGTTGTTATGGGAGTAAGCTTTTGGTGGTGAGAGCGTGATTATGGTAGCATTAGCAGTAGGTCGCAACTGTTGTTGGTGGAGTTTGTGGGTGTTGAGGTTATGGTAGTAATTATGATGCATTCGCCTCCCAGCTCTCGTATGGGATGGACGTGCTGGTTCGGCCTCCTGGTGGCAGCTTGGTGAACTACCCACTTTTCTGCAGAATGGCGACTGGACTGAGGAGGAGAGTAAACACTGTGTGTGTAGAGTTTCTATGTGGTGCTGTTTACCCCACAAATGCTGCTGTGATACTGCTGGCTGTTCTGCGAGACACATATGGCCTGGACAACCAGGAGATACATGGGATAGCATTAAATGGCTCTACACGTATCTTCGTGAAGATGGTGACACAGGAGGCATACGACCGTGTTGTGGAGAAATACCAGGACATCCCAGTACTGGTAAATTCATGTTTGGAGGTGAAATTAAGGGATGTGTCCAAGTATTACTCTTGGGTTAAACTTCGAAACGTTCCTTTTGAATGTACTGACTATGATGTCAGGCAAGTTTTCCAAGATTTCGGAATTATACACGCAATGTCAGTGGGCAGGTGGACTGAGGGCCCCTACGTGGGCCTGTTAGAGGGCTCATACACCTTGAAAATGACGATCCGGATGCCCATCCCATCATATGTCGTCCTGCCCGATTTTAAAACGCAGGTGTATGTGACATATGCAGGACAAAGGCAAACCTGCAGGATTTGTGGTTCGTATGAACATATGGCTGCAGCTTGTGAGAAACGACGATTTCAACAACCACGCAGTGCTGGCTGAAGAGTTAAGTAAGAGTGTGGATGTGGTGGAAGTGCTGGCTGAGGAGTTAAGTAAGAGTGTGGAGGATGAGGTGGTGGCCCCTACAGGGGTGTGGAGTGATATTTGCCTGCAGAGATGCAGGGGACTGCATGTGTGGGGTCACAGGATAAGGATGTGTCATTGGATATAGGACTGGAGTTGCCTGTCCTCGACGTGTCAAAGGGACTGCTGGACAGTCCCCTGGACGAGGAGTCTGTGGGTGATGGTGATGGTGTTATGCTTTCAAAGACGGGGTAGATTACAATCTTGGCTTGTCAGTTAGCAGTTTGAGAACAATAATACGAAAAGAACTTCAACTGAATTTTATTGACTTAAGACTCAGGGAGATTGACACCAGTCAGTCCATCTATCACCATTCTATCATGCAGGAGGAGCCACATGTCTATGGTGCATCCAACAAAATAAGCAGACTCTTGGATGTCACCACCGCCCGCCTCCGGCTGGGTTACAAGTATCTTTGGCAGGTTAAATCACCACCACCAGATGTAGACCAAACAAAATGTAAACTTTGTCAGTTGGATTATTGTCACACCCTGCGTCATTATGTACTGGAGTGAGACAAAATTAATGAATTCAGAGACAACTCACTCAGAAATGTTCAAGATATGTCAAAGTATGTTATCCAGTGGTATATTACAGACCATTCTGGAAAAATACCCTGACTTTGCTCCCTCTAAATAAAGCATTGCCACGTGTGTGTTTGTGTGTATTACAACCCCAGGTTCAATGGCCTGTTAACCTGAGTGTAAAGGGAGCTTGGAGCAAAGAAACACAGTAGAAGATGTATTGAAATTGTATTTCCTTCAAAAAATCAGTTAGATTAATTCCAGACTTTTGTCTTTTCCTTCACCAAGTAATTGTGATTAGATAAGACTTTTGTCTTTTCCTTCACCAAGTATAACAAAGTGCTATTTACACATATGTACACTATATACAAAGGAGTAGTGTTTAGTGCACGCCACAGTTGTCTAGGCTAAGCAGCAGCCAAAAGACAGACAACTTTCCACAACCAGCTCTATCCAGAAATTCTAATGACAAACCGCGAGTGGTAACCACGTCACCTTTGTCATTGTTAAACTCGCATTTTAATTGGCTGAACCGAGTCGTTGATTTGATGATGGGGCCCTCATCACCAAACCCTTAACGATGGTTCGCTGGTTGGAGGGGAGCCTATGTGGGTGTGTTTAACATGCTCCGAATAAAGGTTACATACTCTTTGCATGCAACAGTGTGTATGTGTGTGTGTGTGCGTGTTGATTGCCATTTTGTCCTATGCACATGTCGATTGAAGGCTGGGCCTGTTGTGTGTGCGTGTGTGTGTGTATGTATATATGTAAGTGTGTATGTATATGTGTGTGTGTGTGTGACCCAACAATAAAATTTGCACCAAGAACTCATTACACGCCCCGATGGCAAGGTGGCTAGCGCTCTTGCTTCACGCACAGAGGGCCCGGGTTCAATTCCCGGCGGGGCCGAAACATTTCGAAGTGTTTCGTTACACACACACACACATACATACAACAGGCCTAGTGTCTAATCGACATGTGCCTAGGCCAAAATGGTAACTAACAGTTGTGACCGGGTGTAGACTAGTGAATTGTTCATTGCTTTATAATTTGTTCATGATTGTAACCATGTATAAACGTAAGTAAGTAAGTAAATTTACTTACATGTTTCATTACCTTTGTAACTTGTGAGTTCATTACCTTTGTAGCTTGTTAGTTCATTACCTTTGTAACTTGCTCAGCTATCAAAACTTTGGGGTCCAGTCCCTGGACCCATTATGTACCTCTGTAATCTTTTGACTACAGCCCACAGGATGGGTATGGGGTGCATAATAAAGATATCAAACTAACATGAGTCTGGGCCTGGGGCGGAGTGCATGGGCATGTCATTTATCGCCTCTTCCAAGTCATTTGGCGTCAGGATAATGTCAGATAAGTTTGCATTATCAAGTTCGGTGGCACTCTCATGAAAAAATTAATTTAGGTCTTCGACTTTCAGTCTGGTTAGCAGCTCGCTAAAAACTGAGTCATACTGGGACTTTAATAACTCACTCATTTCCTTGCTGTCATCTGTGTAGGACTAATCCCGTTTAAGTAGGGGCCCAATACTGGATGTTGTTTTCGACTTTAATTTGGCATAAGAAAAGAAATACTTTGGGTTTCTTTCAATTTCATTTATAGTTTTTAGTTCTTCCCGCGTTTCTTGATTCCTGTAAGATTCCTTTAGTTTTAGTTCGATGTTAGCTATTTCTCTGACCAGTGTCTCCCTTTGTATTTCAGATATATTAGCCTCTTGTAGCTGCTCTGTTATTCTTTGCCTTCGCCTGTATAGGGAGTGCTTTTCTCTTTCTAGTTTACATCTTCTCCTCCTTTTCCTTAAGGGAATTTGCCTTGAGCAAACCTCAAGTGCCACAGAGTTAATTTGTTCTAGACATGCTTAGGCTATCTTCCCAGTTTATATCATTTAGAACTTGGTTTACTTGGTCCCACCTTATGTTTTTGTTATTGAAGTTGAATTTGGAGAAGGCTTCCTCGCGGCTGATGACATTTTGTTGATCTGGGGCTCCCCGCATACATGTCTGGACCTCTATTATGTTGTGATCTGACACAGTACATCCATCTGGATTGGCCTTCTAGGAACAGAAAGCTCTCCGAGATAGCTGCAATTCTCTTTGAAGAGTTTTGTGCTGTCACATATGGTTCTTCCTTTTCCATCTACATGGACGGCTCAGCACGAAATTCCCTCCCCTCCCTTCTACTTCTGCTGCATTCTTTGCTGATCTTTCTCTGTGTCAAACCTGGCGGTTAGACCCGCTCACTCAGTCCTAGCAGGAGAGCTCTTCGCCATTCATCAGGCCTTGGTTTTTGTCCTTGCTCACCTCCCTCCTCAGCCTTTGGTTCTCTAATCTGATTCCCAATCTTCCCTAGCACTTTTGTGTTCTGACCGTCCACGGTCCCTACGCGTCCTTGTCCGACAGACGCAGTCTCTTATCCTACGTTTTTTGCAAAGTCCAGGTTGGAGCATCTCCCTTCAGTGGGTGCCTGCCCATGTTGGCATTCGGGGCAATGAAGTGGCCGATCGTGCAGCCTCCCTTCCACATGCACTTCCTACCATTACCTCTCTTGCGCTGGGCCGCAGTGATTTCACAAGGACTGTTTGGAAGGAAATCCGTCATTTGTGGCAGAAGGAACTGGTACGCTCCCTCTCTACTTCGGCACTGAGTTCTGTCCGATCTTTCAATGACCCCTGCCCTTGGGCTCGCCATCCCAAGCGCTCAGTGGATGTTGCACTGACTCGCCTCCGGGTTGGGCACTCACGACTGGCGGCTCATCTACACCGCCTTCGAATGACGGACTCTCCGTACTGCCCGTGGTGTCCCTCACAGCCTGAGACGGTGGAACACTTCCTACTGTGTTGCCCACGTTATCACTCTGCACGGACTGTTCTCCGTGCGGCCTTGCACACGTTTGGGGTGCAATCTTTAACCCTACCTCTCCTTCTTAATGGGGAGGGGTTTGATCCTCCAGACCGTCAGGAGATATTGGCCTGTACCTGCACATTCTTGCTGGCTTCAGGGCGCATTAAGGACATATAATACGCAGATATTAGTCTAACATCCTTCCACTTTGGTCGAGGTTCCTTCTCCGAGCGTTGGACGGCAGGGCTCGATATGGCGTATGCTGTCAGTGGCCCTATAAAACCCCAACAACAATAACAACCAGTCCTCACATTCATAATGACATGTTTTATTCATTCTAGAGTATATATCATGTTTCTACGTTATTAATATTGTTTATTATGTCATATTAGATGAATTGTGCTAGATAAATAAGCTGTAGAGTTTATATTATTGTCATATTGAAGGACTATCTTGTCCTGTCTCCAAACAAACTCTCCTGCCTCTCTCATACACCAACAACAGTTTTTCAGTAAAGGTAAAACTGATTTAACTGTTCATTTATCCATTAAAATTAGTGCTTTATTTTTATTTCTCATTGTTTTCTGTATGTAAAACTAAAGTATTTATTCTTTAAAAAAATTAATTTTTGGTGAATATTTTTGGGTGGAACGGATTAATTGTATTTATACATTATTTCTTATGGGAAATAAGGGTTCAAAAATCTGCCAGTTCAATTTTAGGCCTAGCTCCTGGAACGGATTAAGGCCGATTATCGGTGTCCCACTATGCATTTTATCACTCTCTGGAGAGACGTAGAATGAGGGGAGATATCATCGAGGTGTACAAGTGGATGATGGGCATAAACAAAGGAGATATTAATAAAATACTGAGGATATCGAACCAAGTAAGAACGAGAAATAACGGATTTAAATTGGATAAATTTAGATTTAGAAAGGACATAGGCAAGTACTGGTTTTCGAACAGACTTGTAGATGCGTGGAACAATCTTCCGAGTAGGGTGATAGAGGCTAGGACCTTGGGTGGCTTTAAAAAAAGATTGGACAAATAATGAGTGGGAGGGCTGGGTTTGATTAGTGTCGAGTACAGGAGTAAATTCTTAGGTAGTGGTGGTTTTGATAAGGACCTGCCTTGTATGGGCCAGTAGGCCTTCTGCAGTGTTCCTCCATTCTTATGTTCTTATGTTCTAAGGCACTTTAAATGCCTAGTATATGTATGAGTGGGGTAGCCAGATGGGGTTACATACCTACCACATTTTGATACCTACCTACCTTACTATTCACCTTCCACCCTATATTAAGACCATTAAGACTACATATTTTCCTTGCTGGGGGTTTCCCTTTGGGGTGGGGGGCACCCCCCCCCTCAACAACTGCCTCAACCAGTGCTTCCACCACTAACTCCACCATTGCCTCGACCACTGCCTCGCAACATCAGCTTCCTTGATTTTTTTTTTTCTTCTCCAGGATAGAAGGGGATTGTTGATTTGTTTTTGCCATACATCCTGGCAAGCTGGAGCACATGCACACCATCTCAATGGTTAATTGTGTAGCAGTCCCACTCAATCAACAAGTACAAAAAATAATGAATTATTGTAAAAAGTTTGGATGAGCACACAGGGTAATGTTTACTTGAGAAACAAAGCCCACTGACCCACGTGCCTGGGGGCGGGGAGGCATACAGGTGGGGAAGGTGGACAAGTCTGGTATGCCGGCCGAAACTCAGGGCACAGTGTGAAACTCGAGACAAAAATTTTGCCGAAAAAAACAGTCTAAACTCAAAACGCGAAACTCAGGGTTCCACTGTATTAGTATTATACATATTCTTTTTTATTATTATTATATTATTATACTTTTTTTGTGGGAACCCCAAAATTTTGGGGTTTTTAAACTGTTCCAGGAGCGCTAGGCCTAAACTCGAAGTGGCCGAAAGTCAAAGCAATATTTCCCATAAGAAATAATGTAAATACAATTAATCCGTTCCACCCAAAAATATTCACAAAAATTCCTCCATTTTTTGGGATACTTTGCTAAAATTTTTTTCCTTCAATTCCATCATTTTTTTCCCACTTTTTTACCAAAGAGCTGCCAGTATAAATTTTTTGGGGGCCCCGGGGGGTTTATTTCACAGTCACAATCAATAAACAAGCACTAAACACAATGAATTTATTGTAAAAGTTTGAATGAGCACACGGGGGAATGTTCACCCCCAAAGGGTAAACGTTGGGGTTCAATCATCGCAGGGGGTTTTCCCCGGGGGGCAGGCGGACAGGTCTGGTACGCCCCAAAACCCCGGGGGAAGGGGGTGAAAGTCGGGAAAAAAATTTTGGGCCAAAAAAAAGACCAAACCCCAAAGCAGCCGATACTCAGGGGGGGGGGGAAAATAAAAGGGTTCCCAAACCCGTTAAATTTTTAAATTATGTTTTTTTAAAAAACCAAAAAAATTAAATTATTACCCCTTGCTTCCCCTTTTGGGAATTTTTATTACAAAAAGGTTTTTAAAAGGGGTTTCCCCGTTTTTTTTTAAAATGGCACAACTGAGTGTTAAAATCCATTCATGCTGACCAGGCTTTCCCCGGCCAGTCGGGGGCCCAAAATTTTAAAGGGGGGGAAAAAAAAACGAAAAATTCTTTTCAAAAAAAGTACAATGATAAAAAGGGTTGGGCCGTTTTTTGGGTTAAGGGGGGAGAGGCTGTAATGGAATTTATCTTCAAACTTTTAAAAATTTTTCCCCTGCCCTTAAAAAAATTTGGTTTTTATCTTCGGGGGTTAACCATGTCCTCAAAGATGACAGTCCCAAAAAGACCCTTTTATTGTCTGAAAAAAATGACATTTGCTGGGGATTACTTTTTCCCCCCATGTTTTTATATGGGGGGAGGTTTTGGATGAGTTCTGTGCCTTGTGGAACAGAGTTTTTCATTTAACCCTTTTTTACCACTACTCTGTTTTCCCGATTGGTTAAAAAAATTGAAGACCCATCCCCCCCCTTTTCCAGTTATCCCTTTTTGGGGAAACATTTTGGGGTCTTACCCCCAAAACCCCTTTTTTAAAAGGGTTTTTTTAACAATCTTCAAACATGGGTTTGAGGATTGTTGGTCCAGTGGATAGGGGTGCGATTTTGGGAAATTTTTCCCCACCAGGCTGGGCATGGGAACACCGGATTGAGTCCTGCCCAGCCACAGTTCTGTTGTAATGACACTACAGTTCTCCTTAGTGACATACTCTACCAATGACTCGACTTACGACTGGTTCTCTTCTGACCAATATGCATACCTTAAATAATACATATTATTGATTTCCTCTTATTTTGTTTCCTGCCATAATACAGTAGACCATCATTAAACACGGTAGTTATGTCTCTGGAAAACGCTAAAATAGTAAAACTGTTAGATGAACTGAAGAACTTATGGAAAAATAGGTTATGTTTGGAGCCTAAAACAGCCAAACAACTTTTTTAGGCTTCACATCTTTACAAAAATAAAAAGCGAATATGTAATTGTAGTTCATTGTCATGATGTATTATGTTGTTTTTACTACTTAAGATTACAAATGCAACAGAAATAATAGTATTTCATCCTTAAATTAAAAGCAGTATTTGTGGAGAGTGGAGAGTTATGCTGTGGCCCTACTGGGTTGAGGTGATGGTAGAGGCTCCTGTGGAAATTGAAGTTGTAACTGAGTGTGCATAAATTCAGTAATGGATTTCTGTTCTATTTTACCCAGCAGTATTATACAACTGACGGTAAGGCAGCATCATCTGCCTAGACACCATTTCAGGGTCCTCTTCAGTGAAAAAGTCTAACTTTAAGTCAGTCAGTCAGTAACCCAGCTGCTTGGTCAGTAAGTAAATCAGTCAGTCAGCAAACTGGGTCAAGTCAGTAAATCAGTCAAGTCAGTAAATCAGTCAAGTCAGTCATGTTAAATCAGTCAGTCAGTTAGTATGTAATCAATAAACTAAATAATAAGTCAGCTGTCATCACAATACACACTCATATTTACCTCATTCTTATGTGCAATAAAGTGATGCTTCATTGTGGCCCCACTGGCTATCTCTCTTGTTTAACCCTTTGACTGTTTCAGACACGTATATATACGTTCATTTAGCCAATGTTTCTGACGTATTTATACGCCCAAATTTAGCAGCCTCAAATCAAGCAGGAGAAAGCTGGTAGGCCCACATGTGAGAGAATGGGTCTGTGGTCAGTGCACAGTATAAAAAAAATCGTGGGCAGTCACTGGTGCATTGTGGGAACACCATTTCAGTAGTCCTTGTTCAGCATGCAACCTATCGTAAGAATTATTTGACTCCTTGGCGCATCTGGGACATTTCTCTAACTCAATGATAGCCTAACACAGATGGAAGTGTCTCAGAAGATAACAAAGGGTTTTGAGGGAGTTTGTGACCGGAAAGCAATACCCAGGATAACAGAAGGAAGGAAGGAAGAAATGTGAGGAAGGAATGAAGGAAAGAAGAGATGAGAGGAAGGAAGGAAGGAAAGAAGAGATGAGAGAAAGGAAGGAAAGAAGTAAGGAAGAAGGAAGGAAGTAAGAAAGAAAGAAAGAGAGAAAGGAAGGAAGGAAGAGATGAGAGGAAGGAAGGAACAAAAGAAGTAAAGGAAGGAAGGAATGAAGGAAGGAAGGCAGGAAGGAAGAGATGAGAGGAAGGAAGGAAGGCAGGAAGGAAGAGATGAGAGGAAGGAAGGAAGGCAGGAAGGAAGAGATGAGAGGAAGGAAGGAAGGAAATATGTAAGAAAGGAAGGCAGAAAGAAAGGAAGGAATGAAAAAGGAAGGTAGGTATGAAGGAAAGGAAGGAGGTTGTGGAGAAGAAGACATGGGTCCCCTTTTGTGTTGACAGGTTGACAGGCAGTGTGTGTGAGTACTTGTGATAATATGTCATTTTGACAGCTTTGCCTATCCAGACTCAGCAGAATTTAGATGTCCCCACACCACACACACATACACACACACACACACACACACAGCTTGAGCTATGCTAATTGCAGTTGATGGAAAGTGTCTAGTCATTATATATGTGTGTACGTATATATATTATAGAACAATAGTAATAAATAATTTTTTTGTATTGTTGGTTAGTGTAAACAAGTTTTGTAAATAATATAATGATACTAATGTTTGTGGATTATTGAGTTGCATACAACGAAAGGTGGTTATATATACATTGCACCTTACTTGGTCTCAGGCCACATAAGTTATGTAAAAAAATAAAATAGTGAAAACAAGAAACCTATGAAAAGGCGAAAACTAAAGTTTACTGGTGAGGGCATTCGCCGCTGTTGCCACACGCTGTCCATTTTTGCCAACTTTACACCTCATATCTTTGTAAATACTGATCGCAAATTTTGGGGATTTAAATAATCAGAAAATAATCTTAATATTTTGATAAGAAAAAATCATTTTTTTCTCAATATTTCCTTACATAGAATGACAGTTTCAGAGAGGGGCCTCCCTACTTTGCATTCTCAGAAAATTGGTTGCTATTAACCGAAAAGTGTTGCATATATTTTTCTCATCAACTATGATCCAGCCAATCTCTATCTATACATTCTTGGACCCATGGTGACTTATTTCACAGTGACAGTCACTAAACCCCCAAAAAAAAACACCAAATGTAGTGTGAATGTTTGAAAACATCGCTAGATAATGTTCTCCTCAATGGTAAACAATGCTTCACTGGGCGTCCTGCGCCCGCGCAGGCGAAGCAGGCGGACAGGTCTAATACGTTACGAAACACGAGCCATTTTATGATCTTCGAAATGAAAAGCTTTACGAAAACACGATGTTTACGAAATAAGAACCTTACGAAACTCGGGTCCACTGTATTTGGGAGTTGACTTGTCAGCAGATGGGTTTATAAGGATGAGGTTAACCATAGAATTGATGAAGAAAAAAAGGTGATTCGTGCATTGAGGTATCGGGGACAAAAACATTATCCATGGAGGCAAAGAAGGAAGTATGGTGGTACCAACACTTTATATGGATGTGAAGCTCGGGTTGTTAATGCTGCAATGAGGAGGCAGCTGGAGGCAGTGGAGATGTCCCTGTCTCAAGCAGTGTGTGGTATTAGAGGGCTGAAGAGGGGTTGTTAAGGTGGTTCTTGGCCATTTAGAGAGAATGGAACAAAGTAGAATGACTTGGAGAGCGTATAAATCTGTAGGGGGAAGGAAGGCAGGGAGGAGAGGGTAAAGGGAGGTTTTGTGGCAAGGAGCTTGGACTTCCAGAAAGGTGCATGAGTGTTAGATAGGAGTGAATGGAGACGAATAGTTTTGGGACCTGACGAGCTGTTGGAGTGTGAGCAGGGTAATATTTTGTGAGGGGATTCAGGGAAACTGGTTAGCAGTCCTGGAAATGGGAAGTGAATGCCTGCACTTTAAAGGAGGGTTTGGGATATTGGCAGTTTCGAGGACATCTAAGCTGTCGTGTCTGAGTGCCTCTGCAAAGACAGTGATTATTTATGAGTGATGGTGAAAGTGTTGAATGATAATGAGAGTTTTTTCTTTCTCTTTGTATTTTTCTTTATTTTTGTGTTTTTCTTTCTTTTTGGGTCACCTTGCCTCTGTGGAAAACGGCTGACATGTTAAAAAAAAAAAAAAAGTGTAAATTTTGAGTTCAGTTTACCTGACCTGGAGTTTACCTGGAGAGAGTTCCAGGGGTCAACGCCCCCGTGGCCGGTCTGTGACCAGGCCCTCATAAGTTGGATCAGAGCCTGATCAACCAGGCTGTTACTGCTGGCGCACGCAGTGCAATGACGAACCACACGTTCATATGCTTTAACAAATTTAATTGAGAGGAGTTACAGTTACAATTGTTTAATGATTGGGAGGGTTACATGTATAGTTTTTACATATTTAGCTGATGCTGGATATGTTAGGAGATAAGGTGCTTTTAATGGTAGTTTTGAAAATGTTGGTGAGTCAGTGGTTCTGAGATTTCTGGCAGAGATTTCCAGGTTTTGGTCTCCTTTTATGTACATAGATTTTTTTGAAGAGATTTTAGCAGACACAAGGAATCTCAGAGATTTTTGCACCTAGTATTATGTCTATGGGTGCTGCTGCAACTATCAAGAAAGTGCTTCAGATCGTGATTTATATTAGAATTTATTGTTCTGTAAATGTAGAATGCACAGTAGTAAGAGTGAATATTTTCTGCAGTGAGTAGGTTTAGGTCTTTGAAGTGTGAGGGTGGGGTTGTCTAGCAGGGACTTGTGGATCATTCACACTGCAGCTTTCTATTGGGTTATTATTTGCTTTAGGCGAGTTGCTCATGTGGATTCCCAGGCACAAATAGTATAGGTGAGGTCAGGGTAGATCAGTGAATAGTATAGTGTAAGTAGTGCTGTTTATGGTACAAAATAATGTATTTTGAGAGGATGCCAACTGTTTTGATACTTTTTTTTTTGTTATGTGTTGGATATGGGTGTTGAATTTCAAGTTGCTGTCAAGGTGCAGACCCAGAAATTTTTCCTCGTTATGTTTAGCAATAAGGGTATTGTTAAGTATAATGCTTAGTTAGACCCCCATTTGCTTTGCATCCAAATATAATATAGAAGGTTTTGTCAGTATTAAGTGTAAGTTTATTAGCAGTCATCCAGGTTGATATTTTTAAAAGCTCTTCATTAACAATAGTGTTGAGTGAGGCAAAACTAGGGTGGGAGATGACAGAAGTTGTGTCAGTCAGCAAAGAGAATAGGTCTAAGTTGTTGCAATACATTTGGAAGATCGTTGGTGTATAAAAGGAAAAGTAGGGGCTAAGAATGCTTCCTGCAGTATGCCAGTGTCCAGAGGTCTTGTTGTGGAGGTTGTGTCCTTAATAGAAATGTATTACTGTCTATTAGTAAGTAAGACTTGATACCTGCAAGTGCATGGCCTCTTTCCAGAATAGTTTGTAAAATACCACTGTGGATAAAAATACTTTGACATTTCTTGAACATTTCTGAGTGAGTTGAATCTGAATTCATTAATTTTATTGCATTCCAGCACATAATGATGCAAGGTGTGACAGTTGTCCATCGGGCACTCGTTTACATTTCATTTGGTCTATATCTGGTGGTGGTGTTTTAACCTCCGAAAGATACTTGTATCCCAGCCGGAGCTGGGCGGTAGACATCTAAGAGTCTGCTAATTTTGTTGGATGCACCATAGACATGTGGCTCCTCCTATGATAGAACCCCTACAAAATTGCCCAAAGAAAAATAATTTATCAAACATAATCTAGTACAAATGTTAAAACTTATACCCCTCATAATGTATATGCCATGTTATATCTTATAATGTATGAACCACTAATATAAAGAAATCCATCCACATGTACCCATGTGCTCCTTGTAACTCATCTAATGACCTTATAAACTATTATTGCAAAACAAATTATTGATTTAATTTGTTTAATCTGATTTAATAATACTATTATGTAGACATAAAACTGTAAATGATCCAAAATTATAAAACTATAATGTTTAAAAATGTCATGTTCAACTTATGTTCAAATTTCATAGCTTAAATACTCAACTATACAGTGGTACCTCGACTTACGATATTAATCCGTCAGAGAGGGCATATTTTAAGGCGAAACAATCGTTACACAAATCAATTTTCCCATAAGAAATAATGGAAATAAATTTAATCCCCAAGACTTCCAAAAGTAGTTAAATAAAATATTTTTAGAACTTTTGACATTAAATAATACACAATTTAATGAATAATACCTAAATACACATGTAAATATTGTACAATAACATGTCACTTACATTTATTGAAGAGTTGTTGATGTGTGGAGGACGGAGGAGGGAGAAGGTGGAGTAGTATGCTAGTGTTTGAAGGGGAATCCTTCCATTAACACTGCAGGTACCAAGTTCTTTTCTGGGGTTACTGGCCTTTTCTTTGAATGCTACACTCCCTGCATGAATGCTACACTCCCTGCATGCCTACTACACTCCCTGCATCCTTGCTACACTCCCTGCATCCTTGCTACACTCCCTGCATCCTTGCTACACTCCCTGCATCCTTGCTACACTCCCTGCATCCCTGCTACACTCCCTGCATCCTTGCTACACTCCCTGCATCCCTGCTACACTCCCTGCATCCCTGCTACACTCCCTGCATCCCTGCACACTCCCTGCATCTTGCTACACTCCCTGCATGCCTGCTACCTCCCTGCATGTCTGCTACACTCCCTGCATCCTTGCTACACTCCCTGCATCCTTGCTACACTCCCTGCATCCTGCTACACCCCTGCATCCCTGCTACACACTCTGCATCCTTGCTACACTCCCTGCATCCTTGCTACACTCCCTGCATCCTGCTACACTCCCTGCATCCCTGCTACACTCCCCTGCATCTTTGCTACACTCCCTGCATGCCTGCTACACTCCCTGCATCCCTGCTACACTCTCTGCATCTTGCTACACTCCTGCATGCCTGCTACACTCCCTGCATAAATGCTACACTCCCTGCATGAATGCTTCACTCCCTGCACATTCTTTACCACAGGCTTGGCACTAGGAGCTTTCTTGGGGCCCATGGTGGCTTATTTAGCAGTTGCAAGCACTAAAAACAGTGGAATAATGACAATATACTGGTATGAATGCGTGGGTGTGGGTGGGTGGTCGCTCTCACTTGTAAACAATAGCACACTGACGCTCCCTGAGTGGCGTCAGCTGGGCGCCAAGTGGACACGTCCGGTACGAATGTCGTTACACGAAGCAAACATCGTAAATCGCAATCAAATTTTTTACGTTATAAATATCGGTACTCGAAAATAACGTAAGATGATAGCATCGTAACACGGGGTATGACTGTACTTTTATTGTAAACTGTCTACTATAATTCCTACCATTTAGCCTCAAAACCCCTTACTTAACTGCTCAAAGAAAAATAGTTTATCAAATATAATCTAGTACAAATGCTGAAACTTATACCTCATATATCCTTATATACCCTTGTGCTCCTTGTAAATCATCTAATGACCATATAATTTGATATTGCAACACAAACTTATTGATTTAATTTGTTTAAACTGATTTAATTAAAATTATAATGAAGACAAAAGTATAAAACTATGTTACAAGAATGTCATGTCTAAACTATGTTCAAATTTCATAGCTTAAATACTCAACTATACTCATATTGTAAACTATTTACAAAAATTCTTACCATTTAGTTTTAAGTTAATTTAAAGTCTGCCCAAAATGCCCTGCATATTAGGGGCTTTTGGCATGTACACCTCATGTAATATCACAAACCATTGTAATTTTTGTATCATGTCCAAATAAACTATTACTATTACTATGGATTGACTGCTGTCAGTCTCCTTCATTCTTAAGTTCATTTGAAGTTCTTTTCATATTATTGTTCTCAAGCTGCTAACTGACAGCCCAAGATTGTAATCTACTCCCTCTTTGAAGGTACAGTGGTACCCTGGTTTACGATAATTTTTCGTTCCAGAATGCTGTTCAAGTGCCATTACCAAACGAATTTATCCCCATAAGGAATAATGTAAAATAGACTAGTCCTTTTAGACCTCCAAAAATACACTTACAAAAGCATTTAAAAAAATAAACTTACATAAAAAGGCGAGTTTGGAGACCATCATAAACTGGGGTACCACTGTATATAACTCAGCCAATTTATCAGGTATATCATTCATTTGAAGACCAATGTGAGATGAAATACACTAAAGGTGCACTCCAACTCCACTGTCCACAACCCTACCATACCTGTGTCTGGCTTCTGACATAAGCATGCCATAATTTATACTTAAGGAGTTGAGAGCATTTATGGATGATAGAGAATCATTTACAGTTAAAGTATCAGCCTTAGATACATGGTTGCATTTGGGTGCAAGGAGTATGGCAAACACATCACTAACTGGGTAGAGGCCCAGTTAGTGAACTTTTTTTATGAGTGAGAGCCATCACTCTGTATGCTCTGTATGACAACAGTAGCACTACCAGCTGCACCAGTGGATTGGTGAACAGAACCATCAACATAAATAATTTGTGAAAAAGTATGTTGTGTGACAGTCATCAATACAGCTTAAATATCTATTATTATTATTAATTTAAAGGAGTAGTAGTTCTGGTTGTAACAAGTGCCAAGTAATTGGTCAGGAAGTGTTCAGAAATACTTCAGATTATGAGTTGGAAAAACAACATTGTTATAAAGGATTGTGTGCACAACTGACTACCAACTACTAAAACTATATTTAAAGAAAGCGTCCACAGTACTAGATAATAAAGGATGAGACTACAGAGTTGAAGAAGCGGTTATAATCATTGTTCAAGAGTAGATACCGATAAAGGATTTTTGATCCAAAGAATTGTAGCTGTCTGCCCCATTCTCTAAGTGCTCCATGAACCTCATAATGTTAATTGATTTCACTTGTTTGATTATATACAGCCTCTCCTCACTTAACGATGGAGTTCCGTTCCTAGGACCACATCAGTAAACGAATTCGTCGCTACCTGGAGTTTACCTGGAGAGGGTTTCGGGGGTCAATGCCCCCGCGGCTCGGTCTGAGACCAGGCCTCATGGTGGATTAGGGTCTGATCAACCAGGCTGTTACTGCTGGCTGCACGCAAACTGACGTACGAACCACAGCAACTGACTTTAGGTGCCTGTCCAGTGCCTTCTTGAAGACAGCCAGGATCTATTGGTAATCCCCCTTATGTATGCTGGGATGCAGTTGAACAGTCTTGGGCCCCTGACACTTATTGTGTTGTCTCTCAATGTACTCATGGTGCCCCTGCTTTTCATCGGGGGAATGTTGCATCTCCTGCCGAGTCTTGTTTTCATAGGGAGTGATTTTCGTGTGCAGGTTTGGTACCAATCCCTTCAGGACCTTCCAAGTGTATATTATCATGCATCTCTCTCGCCTGTGTTCCAGGGAATACAGATCAAGGACCTTCAACAGTTCCCAGTAATTTAGGTGCCTTATCGTACTTATGTGTGCCGTGAAAGTTCTTTGTACGCTCTCCAGGTCTGCAATGTCTCCAGCCTTGAAGGGGGCCATTAGTGTACAGCAGTATTCCAGCCTAGACAGAACAAGCAATTTGAAGAGAATCATCAGGGCTTGGCGTCCCTAGTTTTGAAGGTTCTCATTATCTATCCTATCATTTTCCTAGCAGATGAGGTAGATACATTGTTGTGGTCTTTGAAGGCGAGATCCTCTGACGTTATCACTCCCAGGTCCTTCACATTTCTTTTTCGCTCTATTGTATGGTTAGAATTTGTCGTATACCCTGATACATTTTTAATTTCCTCAAGTTTTCTATATCTGAGTAGTTGAAATTTCTTCTAGTTGAACTTCATATTGTTTTGAGTGGCCCATTTGAAGATTGATGTCTGCTTGGAGTCTTGCGGTGTCTTCGATGGAGGTCACTGCCATGGCAATCCGGGTGTCATCCGCAAAGGAAGACACGGAGCTATGGCTTACATCTCTGTCTATGTCAGAAATGAGGATGAGGAATAGAATGGGAGTGAGTACTGTGCCTTGTGGAACAGAGCTTTTCTCCGTGGCTGCCTGGGACTTTACTCTGTTTACTATTACTCTTTGTGTTCTATTTGTCAGGAAGTTATAGATCCATCTACCAACTTTTCCTGTTACTATTCCTTTATCACGCATTTTGTGTGCTATTACACCATGGTCACACTTGTCGAAAGCTTTTGCAAAGTCTGTGTATACTACATCTGTATTTTGTTTATCCTCAGCAGCATCCAGGACCTTATCATAGTGGTCCAGTAGCTGGGACAGGCAGGAGCAACCTGCTCTAAACCCATGTTGCCCTGGGTTGTGTAGTTGATGGGTATATAGGTGGTTGGCAATCTTGCTCTTAGAACCCTCTCAAAGATTTTTATGATATGGGATGTTAGTGCTATCGGTCTGTAGTTCTTTCAAATTTAAAATTCAAATTCAAATTCAATTTGAATTTGAATGTGGGATGTTAGTGCTATCGGTCTGTAGTTCTTTGCAATTGCTTTACTGCCACCTTTGTGGAGTGGGGCTATGGATGTTGTTTTTAGTGTGTGTGGGATGACCCCTGTGTCCATGCTCCCTCTCCATAGAATGCTGAAGGCACGTGATAAGGGCTTCTTGCAATTCTTGATGAACATTGAGCGAGTTCCATGAGTCTGGGCCTGGGGCCTTTTCAAAGTAGTGGAGTTAGGATAATATCCGAGATTTTTGAGATGACAAAATTTTGGGTTTCGTTCATAAAGAATTAATTTGGATTGTCGACTCTTAATCTGGGCAGCGGCTTGCTGAACACTGAGTTGTATTGGGACTTTAATATCTTACTCATTTCTTGGCTGTCATCTGTGTATGTCCCATCCCGCCTAAGCAGGGGCCCAATACTGGATGTTGTTTTTTCCTTAGATTTGGCATAAGAGAAGAAGTATTTTGGGCTAAGTGAGGAGCATACTATAATGGTAGTGGGTTTGTGTCAACCATCTTTGATAATGTTTTAATGTCACCTTTGCACCATTTATAACATTTCTGGTATATTTTAAATGTTTATACAGTAGTGTATTGTACTATATTGAAATAAACAGAATATGTAGAGGAAATCAGCTCTAATATACGTACGTACATTATTTAGGTATGAATACTGGTCAGAGAGCCCGTCGTAAGTCTGAGGCGTCGGTAATTGAGTACATTGCTAAGTGAGGAGAAGCTGTATTTGGAATTAGTTATTTGTAGCTAAGAAAGAATGGCTAAGCTCTCATTGTTCTGACTTCAGTATTTAGGCTATCATAAAAAATTCCAAACTTGTAGTTATATAGAGAAGTACACTTTTGATGATACAGTACTTGTGTGTTTGTTGGCAGAGTTGCATGAGGAACATGTGGAAGTGTTAAATAGACACATGCGGGCAGACGAGGCACAGGTAGTGGGTAGCCAGGCAGCAGGGACGGAAGACATGGCTGCTACACACCTTCACAACCTTCGCCGCCTCTCTCTTGTCAGCCAGGCTTCACACAGACACCACTACTTTACTGAGAGGGAAGAACTGGCAGCCTTCCACACCACCACCACTCACCTCACCACTCAGGTCTGTGTTCTCTTCACCACAACCACCACCCTCCAGGTATACTCCAGGACTTCACCACTTAGGTTTTTTTTTTTTTTTTTTTTTTTTTTAAGCACATTGACTATCTCCCAACTGGGCAGGGTTATCTGACAAATAAGAAACACTTTCACCATCATTCGTTCAATTACTGTTTTGCCAGAAGTGCTGACATCACAGATCAGATGAACCTTTAAACTGCAACATACTTCCCCTTCCCTCAGAGTGAAGATACTATACTGTACTTCCCATTTCCAGGATTCAAGTCCTGCAAACTGATTTTCCACATTATCCTTAATTCTATTAATAATAATTCTACCATATACTTAACCTGGCATACTCAGCAGGCTTATATCCCTATAATTCTTACAATATCTATTAGCCCTGTTTTCCTCTGTCAATATCTAGGCACCTTTTCCTCTTCCATACATTTATTGAACAAATGCACTCATGTTTAACATTTCTGTCTTGATTCCATCTATCCCAGGTGCTTTACACTTTTTTCATTCTACCCATTGCCTCATGCTCACATCTGGCTCTTCCTCACTCCTAAAAGATGTTATACCTCCCTGCATAATGCATGAAATCACTCCCTCCATCACTTCATCAGTATTTAACAGCTCCTCACAATATTACCTCCATCTCTCCAATACCTACACTTTTTTCTTTGATAACTCCCCTCTTTTGTTTTAAACTGTTAAATCCATTTGTTGCTTAGGCTTTCTGAACTTGATCTCAATCCAAAAAAAATTCTTATTTTCAGCAAAATTTGTTGATAAAGCCTCATCCATTTTTTCATTACCTCTCCTTTCACACTCCCCCACAGAGAAAGAGAGAGAGAGAGAGGAGGGAAGGTATGTAGGTAGGTGTACTTGTGTGCTGAAACTTATGTACCAACTCTTGTACTGAGGTGTGTATGCTGAGACATGTATATTTACTGAAGCATGTACTGACACATTCCGAGATGTGTGTACTGAGATGTGAGTAGAGCACTGAGTTGTGTATACTGAAACAATTTCTTTCCTGGGGTATGTGGGCAGCACAGCTGGAGGAAGAGGTAGCAGCAGCACGAGTGGAGAGGGAAGCTGCTCTGGAGGAGGCATGGGCAAGGTTGGCACTTTCTCTGAGGGATCACCAACAACACACTGCTTCTCTCAGGGACACCTGCAACCACTTACAGCAGCGAGTTTCGAATAACCACACGAACCTCACCAGCATCAACCATGCTATTATGGACATGCAGGTGAGTATTCTATCACCCATCATCTTCGACAATTATCAGGTTATTTGTGATCCTTAACCCTTTGGGGGGTCCAAGGGGTCTCTCTGAAACTCGTTCTCAGGGTCCACGAATTTAAAAAAAAAAAAAAAATTATTATGAAATGATAGAGAATATTTTCCGATCATAATGCCACAAAAATTATGAAATTTGATCGAAAACTAACGGAATTATGCTTTCGCGAAGTTAGCGGTATCCATGACATTTACGCATCGGCGATTTCGCCCACTTTGAGCCCAATTTTCGGCAAATTCCAATGTTTCAGTCTACTAAAATTATACCTATTTCGCTAGAACTCCATTTCTTCTATCGATTGAGTACAAGAAACTGCCTATTTACCAATTTCAACTACCCAAAATAGTGGTCAGAAAATGGCAATTTGGCCAATTTCACACAAATTTCAAATGATGCCAATTTCAAAATAGGGTCCATAATAAACAAGGCAGACATTCCTGGCACTAAAATAACATCTTCTCTGTTCATTAGTCACGTCTCCAGGCCCCTCTTACATTACTTTTGCTTTCCATTTTGAATTTTTATTCTCACAAAAAAATAGAAAATTTACTGTTATGTATACAACTACATCATTGTAAAAATGGTATAAATAATATCAGCGCACTTGTGCAAGAATATTAGACTCCCCAGTTGATGTGTATTGGGCGCATGGTGTGATTTGTTTACTCTTGAACATCGGCCAAAATCGAACATTTTCGCTACTTTGCGCTCAGTTTCAAGGTACTTGTCATCGTGAAACCAGTCAAAATTATCTCTATTTCTGTAATATATCATCTATTCTATAAAATGAGACTAAAAAAACGAGAATACAAGCATAAATACCATACGAAAATCGACTGCAAAATCGCTGTTTTAAACCAAAAACACGGTCAGAGGTTTTTTTTCCTCATTATGCACTGTGTGGTGCAGGAATTTTTTTATACTGCGCACACTGACCGCACAGACCCATTCTATCACATCTAGGCCAAACAGCCTGTTTCTGCTTGATTTGAGGGCGCTAGAATTTAGGCATACTAGTACGTCAATAACCCCAGGGCGTAAAACGTACTAGTACGACCAAAACCCCGAAAGGGTTAATCCTTCCTCAGTTTTTGTGATTTCCTGTATACTTTTCATGCATCAAGATAATATTGCCTTTATGCATTGTATTTATTGGGGGCTAATGTATAGCATATTATCATTATAATAATCATAACTAAGAATATATAGCTTAACTGTTTTTTTTTTTTTTTCAACAAGTCGGCCCTCTCCCACCAAGGCAGGGTGACCCAAAAAGAAAGAAAATCCCCAAAAAGAAAATACTTTCATTATCATTCAACACTTTCACCTCACTCATACATAATCACTGTCTCTGCAGAGGCACTCAGATACGACAGCTGAGAATAAGTCCCTCCCAACTGTCACTATCCCAGACCCCTAAATTAAAGTGCAGGCATTGTACTTCCCATTTCCAGGACTCAAGTCCAACTAAATTAATTAACTGGTTTCCCTGAATCCCTTCACAAAATATTACCCTGCTCACACTCCAACAGCTCGTCTGGTCCCAAAAACAATTCGTCTCCATTCACTCTTATCTAACACGCTCACACATGCTTGCTGGAAGTCCAAGCCCCTCGCCCACAAAACCTCCTTTACCCCCTCCTTCCAACCTTTTTGAGGACGACCCCTACCCCGCCTTCCTTCCTTCTGGTTATATTTGTGTAATTGATATTAACCTAACATACATATTATCACCACTATCAGACACACATTAGGATCATTGTGGAAAATCTTGATAATTTTCCTATGATTTATATGTAATAATTGATATGGATAATAATATTTATATAATAATATAGGTGTGTAATGCTTATGTGACTTTTAAAATGTAATACATCACAGGGAACCAACATATTCCTTGTAATTTCCTTGTACAGTGGTCCCTCGGTTTTCGGGCATCTCCAAACTCGAACATTTATGTAAGTGTATTTTCATAAGTGCTGTTGCAAGTGTATTTTTGGGGGTCTGAAATAGACTAACCTACGTGACATTATTTCTTAAGGAAGTAAATTCGTTCGGTAATGGCACTTGAGCAGCATTCTGGAACGAATTTTCGGCGAAAACCGAGGGACCACTGTATAATGTAATAATTAAGTAAAGTGGAATTATTCTTATAGTGAAGTAATTAATATTCTGATAAGGAAAATATATTACACACCTAGAAATATCATTAAATTTAAATAAATTTAAATAAAGGTGGGCTAGTGCAAGTAGGAGTAGTGGGGGGGGGTTGAAGAGAGTTGGGATAGTTTTAAAAATGCAGTATTAGAATGTGGGGCAGAAGTTTGTGGCTATAGGAGGGTGGGTGCAGGAGGAAAGAGGAGTGAGTGGTGGAATGAAGAAGTAAAGGGTGTGATAAAAAAGAAAAAGGTAGCTTATGAGAGGTTTTTACAAAACAGAAGTGTTAATAGAAGAGCAGAGTATATGGAGAGTAAAAGAAAGGTGAAGAGAGTGGTGTGAGAGTGCAAAAGAAGAGCGGATGAAAGAATGGGAGAGGCTCTGTCAAGAAATTTTGCTGAAAACAAGAAAAAATTTTGGAGTGAGATAAACAAGGTAAGAAAGCCTAGGGAACGAATGGAGTTGTCAGTTAAAAACAGAGTAGGGGAGTTAGTAGATGGTGAGCTGGAGGTATTGGGTAGATGGCGGGAATATTTTGAGGAACTTTTAAATGTCGATGAAAAAGGGAGGCGGTAATTTCATGTACTGGCCAGGGAGGTACAACATCGTTTAGGAGTGAAGAAGAGCAGGATGTGAGTGTGGGGGAGGTGCGTGAGGCATTACGTAGAATGAAAGGGGGTAAAGCAGCTGGAATTGACGGAATCATGACAGAAATGTTAAAAGCAGGGGGATATAGTGCTGGAGTGGTTGGTATTTTTGTTTAATAAATGTATGAAAGAGGGAAGGTACCTAGGGATTGGCAGAGAGCATGTATAGTTCCTTTATATAAAGGGAAGGGGGATAAAAGAGAGTGTAAAAATTATAGGGAATAAGTTTACTGAGTATACCAGGTAAAGTGTATGGCAGGGTTATTATTGAAAGAATTAGAGGTAAGACAGAGAGTAGGATTGCAGATGAGCAAGGAGGCTTTAGAGTGGGTAGGGGATGTGTAGATCAAGTGTTTACAGTGAAGCATATATGTGAACAGTATTTAGATAAAGGTAGAGAAGTTTTTATTGCATTTATGGATTTAGAAAAGGCATATGATAGAGTGGATAGGGGAGCAATGTGGCAAATGTTGCAAGTGTATGGAATAGGTAGTAAGTTACTGAAGGCTGTAAAGAGTTTTTATGAGGATAGTGAGGCTCAGGTTAGGGTGTGTAGGAGAGAGGAGATTACTTCCCGGTAAAAGTAGGTCTTAGACAGGGATGTGTAATGTCACCATGGTTGTTTAATATATTTATAGATGGGGTTGTAAAAGAAGTAAATGCTAGGGTGTTGGGGAGAGGGGTGGGATTAAATTATGGAGAATTAAATGCAAAATGGAGTTGACACAGTTACTTTTGCTGATGATACTGTGCTTATGGGAGATTCTAAAGAAAAGTTGCAAAGGTTAGTGGATGAGTTTAGGAGAGTGTGTAAAGGTAGAAAGTTAAAAGTGAACATAGATAAGAGTAAGGTGATGAGGGTATCAAACGATTTAAATAAAGAAAAATTGGATATCACATTGGAGAGAGGGATTATGGAAGAAGTAAATGTTTTCAGATATTTGGGAGTTGATGTGTCAGCGGATGGGTTTATGAAGGATGAGGTTAACCATAGAATTGATGAAGGAAAAAGGTGAGTGGTGCATTGAGGTATCTGTGGAGACAAAAACGTTATCCATGGAGGTAAAGAAGGGAATGTACGAAAGTATAGTGGTACCAACACTCTTATATGGGTGTGAAGCATGGGTTGCAAATGCTGCAGCGAGGAGGAGGCTGGAGGCAGTGGAGATGTCCTGTCTAAGGGCAATGTGTGGTGTAAATATTATGCAGAAAATTCGGAATGTGGAAATTAGGAGAAGGTGTGGAGTTACTAAAAGTATTTGTCAGAGGGCTGAAGAGGGGTTGTTGAGGTGGTTTGGTCATTTAGAGAGAATGGATCAAAGTAGAATGACTTGGAGAGCGTATAAATCTGTAGGGGAAGGAAGGCAGGGTAGGGTCGTCCTAGAAAGGTTGGAGGGAAGGAGTAAAGGAGGTTTTGTGGGCGAGGGCTTGGACTTCCAGCAAGCATGTGTGAGCATGTTAGATAGGAGTGAATGGAGACGAATGGTTTTTGGGACATGACGATCTGTTGGAGTGTGAGCAGGGTAACATTTTGTGAAGGGATTCAGGGAAACCAGTTAATTGATTTAGTTGGACTTGAGTCCTGGAAATGGGAAGTACAATGCCTGCACTTTAAAGGAGGGGTCTGAGATAGTGACAGCTGGGAGGGACTTTTCTCAGCTGTCGTATCTGAGCTCCTCTGCAAAGACAGTGATTATGTATGAGTGTGGTGAAAGTGTTGAATGATGATGAAAGTATTTTCTTTTTGGGGATTTTCTTTCTTTTTGGGTCACCCTGCCTCGGTGGGAGACGGCCGACTTGTTGAAAAAAAAAAAAAAAAAAAATGTAGATATACATATATTTATTTATATAATGAATATACAGTATACTATCTAAATTTATCTCTATATTTTCCATTTATTGTTTGTGTGTCCATGGGTGAGCAGAGTGAGGTAGAGGAAGTGCGGAAGCAACTACGGCAGGTAGAGAGGCCATCAGCTGCAGCCCAGGAGCTGCGACAGTTGAAGAAGACAGTGATGGTATTGCGAGCAAGCTTGGCTTCACATTGTATTGCTCACAGGACACTCATCAAAGCCATCAACAAAAGGGGCTACGAAGCCAAGATGGTAAGGGATAGAGGGAGGGTCTAGGAGGAGGAGGCAGAGGAGAAGAGTTAACATAAGAACATAAGAAAGGAGGAACACTGCAGCAGGCCTGTTGGCCCATACTAGGCACGTCCTTCACATTCCATCTCACTAACAGAATATTTGTTCAACCTTATTTTCAATGCTACCCAAGAAATAAGCTTTGATAATTTTATTTACTCATGTGCAATTCCCACTCAAATCCAACCCCTTTCACTCATGAATTTATCCAACCTAAATTTAAAACTACCCAGGGTCCTTGCTTCAATAACCCTACTAGGCAGACTGTTCCACTCATCAACTACCCTATTTCCAAACCAATACTTTCCTATATCCTTTCTAAATCTAAACTTATCTAACTTGAATCCATTATTGCGAGTTCTCTCTTGGAGAGATACCCTCAAGACCTTATTTATATCTCCTTTGTTAATACCCATTTTCCACTTGTATACCTCGATCATGTCTCCCCTCATTCTACGTCTTACAAGTGAATGTAATTTAAGGGTCCTTAATCTTTCTTCGTATGGAAGATTTCTAATGCTATGTATTAATTTAGTCATTCTACGCTGAATGTTTTCTAACGAATTTATGTCCATTCTGTAATATGGAGACCAGAACTGAGCTGCGTAATCTAGGTGAGGCCTTACTAATGATGTATAAAGCTGTAATATAACCTCTGGACTTCTGTTGCTAACACTTCTTGATATAAATCCCAGTAATCTATTTGCCTTATTACGTACGCTTAGGCATTGCTGTCTTGGTTTAAGGTTGCTGCTTACCATCACCCCCAAGTCCTTCTCGCAATCTGTATGGCTAAGTTCTACGTTATTTAACTTATAAGTGCTTTGGTTATGGACACTCCCGAGCTTCAGAACCTTGCATTTATCTACATTGAACTGCATCTGCCACTTTTCTGACCAGGAATTGAGTTTGTCTAAATCCTCCTGTAGTTCACTGACATCTACGTCTGAATCGATTATCCTACCTATCTTCGTGTCATCAGCGAATTTGCTCATATCACTAGAAATTCCCTCGTCAAGGTCATTTATATATATTATAAACAACAACGGGCCCAAACCGATCCCTGAGGAACGCCACTTGTTACAGATCCCCACTCCGATTTAACCCCATTTATGCACACCCTCTGCTTCCTATTGGTGAGCCATGACTCGATCCATGACAACACTTTTTCCCCAATGCCATGAGCAGCCACTTTCTTTAACAGTCTCTGATGTGGTACTCTATCAAAAGCCTTACTAAAATCCAAATAAACAATATCGAATTCTTTATCATGATCAACTGCCTCAAAAGCCTTACTGAAAAAGTTAATAAATTAGTTAGGCAGGAACGGCCCTAGTGAATCCATGCTGAGTATCGTTAATCAAATTATGCCTATCGAGATGGCTTCTTATGTTATCAGCTATAATCGACTCTAGTAATTTGCCTACAATTGATGTTAGACTTATTGGGCGGTAATTTGATGGTAACGACTTGTCCCCTGCTTTAAAAATAGGAATTACATTAGCCATCTTCCACGTATCAGACACTACACCTGTTTGAAGAGATAGGTTAAAAATGTTAGTTAAGGGTTCACAGAGTTCCATTTTGCATTCCTTAAGAACCCTTGAAAAAAGCTCATCAGGACCTGGCGATTTATTTTGCTTCAAACGGTCTATCTGTTTGATAACCATTTCACTAGTGACTGTGATACTACATAATTTATCTTCTTCAGGCCCACTAAAATACCTTGTTCTTGGAATATTATTAGTGTCTTCCTGAGTGAAAACCGAAAGAAAATAATTATTAAAGATAGAGCACATTTCATTCTCTTTGTCAGTAAGATACCCATCATTATTTTTAAGAGGACCTATCTTATCTCTAACTTTTGTTCTATACACCTTGAAAAAACTTTTTGGGTTAGTTTTCGAATCCCTAGCAACTTTAATTTCGTAGTCCCGTTTAGCTTTTCTTATCCCCTTTTTAACATCTCTCTTAATGTCAATATACTGATTCATAAGATGACCCTCACCTCTTTTGATACGCCTATAAATTCCTTTCTTCTGCCCTAAAAGATATTTGAGCCTATTATTCATCCATTTTGGGTCATTTCTATTCGATCTAATTTCTTTATATGGGATAAATGTTCTTTGGGCAGCCTGTATAGTGTTAAGAAAACTGTCATATTGATACCTCTCTTCGTCACCCCAGTCCACAGTTGATAAGTGTTCTCTAAGTCCATTATAATCTGCTAAGCGAAAATCTGGGACCGTTACTGAATTATCCCTACTATCATACATCCATTCAATGCTAAAGGTAATTGACTTGTGGTCGCTTGAGCCGAGTTCCTCTGTAATTTCTAAATTATTAACAAGGGTTTCATTGCTTGCCAGAACCAAGTCAAGTAGGTTATTTCCCTTGTAGGTTCTGTTACAAACTGCTTCAAAAAGCAATCCTGAACTACTTCTAAAAAGTCGTTAGATTCTAAATTCCCTGTCAAGAAATTCCAATCAATCTGACTAAAGTTAAAGTCCCCTAGAATTACTACGTTATCGTGCCTTGTGGCCTTAACAATTTCCTCCCAAAGTAGTCTCCCTTGTTCCCTATCTAAGTTTGGAGGACGGTAAATCACGCCTAAAATCAGTTTTTCACACCCCTCTGAAAATTCTATCCAGACAGACTCTGTATGTGTTAATTCAGACTTTATACCCGTTTTTATGCAACAATTTAAATGATCACGGACATAGAGTGCCACCCCACCCCCCTTCCCGATACTTCTGTCTACTTGGAACAATTTAAAACCCTGAATGTGACATTCGGCAGGCAAGTCCCATTTTTTCATATTAAACCATGTCTCAGTTATTGCAAAAACATCAATATTACCCGCACTTGCAACTAATCTCAACTCGTCCATCTTATTCCTAGCACTACGACTATTGGTGTAATAAATATTTAAAGACCCTCCTTTCTCTTTACCCTTCCTGCTCATTTCTGTTTTTCCACTATACCTATTACTGTCCTTGTCATCTAGTGTCACTAGCTTTCCACTGTCCACCTTATTCTGCCTATTACTAGTTCTCCTAGAACTAGTAATAGAGGGTCTCTAGGGGGTGGAAGTGGGGAGTAGGGGTAGCTTTGTGTTGAATGGTTTGTTTTGTCTGTGTGTGGGGTTGTATTTGTGGATTGCTTTGTTGGGACATATTTCTCCTCATGGACTGTCACAGACAACAACACATGGTCATGGAAGTAAATGGTATAAAATACCGACACAATGGAAAAATAAACACATAAGCAGTATAATGTGATCCTTTATTGACAACGTTTCACCCACACAGTGGGCTTTATCAAGTCACAAACAGATCTACCTGGGTGAAAGATATGTGAGTATTTATAGGATGGAGTCAGGTGGGGAATGCTGGGTAGGTTGGATCTGAACCTGCATGTGACAATCTTCTGAGTAGGGTGATATAGGCTAGGACCTTGGGCAGCTTTAAAAAGAGATTGGACAAGTATATGAGTAGACCTTCTGCAGTGTTCCTCCATTCTTATGTTATTATGTGGGATAACGATGAAGAAGTTTCTTGGCAAGGGGTTCAGCTATGTTATAGAAGCCATTGTTTTGGTTGAAGTTGTTGTCCAATCTCTTTTTAAAGCTGCCCAAGGTCCTAGCCTACTCAGAAGATTGTCACATGCAGGTTCAGATCCAACCTACCCAGCATTCCCCACCTGACTCCAGCCTATAAATACTCATATCTTTCACCCAGGTAGATCTGTTTGTGACTTGATAAAGCCACTGTGTGGGCAAAACGTTGTCAATAAAGGATCACATTATACTGCTTATGTGTTTATTTTTCCAACACATGGTCACAAATGGCACACTCTCAACTACCCAATCAATTAATTTAGGTGTTTTTCAAGGTATCATCCTGGGCCCCTCCTCTCTTCTTCCTGTATATAAGAACATAAGATACTGTGCTTATGGGAGATTCTAAAGAAAAGTTGCAAAGGTTAGTGGACGAGTTTGGGAGAGTGTGTAAAGGTAGAAAGTTAAAAGTGAACATAGATAAGAGTAAGGTGATGAGGGTATCAAACGATTTAAATAAAGAAAAATTGGATATCACATTGGAGAGAGGGATTATGGAAGAAGTAAATGTTTTCAGATATTTGGGAGTTGATGTGTCAGCAGATGGGTTTATGAAGGATGAGGTTAACCATAGAATTGATGAAGGAAAAAAGGTGAGTGTTGCATTGAGGTATCTGTGGAGACAAAAAACGTTATCCATGGAGGCAAAGAAGGGAATGTACGAAAGTATAGTGGTACCAACACTCTTATATGGGTGTGAAGCATGGGTTGCAAATGCTGCAGCGAGGAGGAGGCTGGAGGCAGTGGAGATGTCCTGTCTAAGGGCAATGTGTGGTGTAAATATTATGCAGAAAATTCGGAATGTGGAAATTAGGAGAAGGTGTGGAGTTACTAAAAGTATTTGTCAGAGGGCTGAAGAGGGGTTGTTGAGGTGGTTTGGTCATTTAGAGAGAATGGATCAAAGTAGAATGACTTGGAGAGCGTATAAATCTGTAGGGGAAGGAAGGCGGGGTAGGGGTCGTCCTAGAAAAGGTTGGAGGAAGGGGTAAAGGAGGTTTTGTGGGCGAGGGCTTGGACTTCCAGCAAGCATGTGTGAGCGTGTTAGATAGGAGTGAATGGAGACGAATGGTTTTTGGGACATGACGATCTGTTGGAGTGTGAGCAGGGTAACATTGTGTGAAGGGATTCAGGGAAACCAGTTAATTGATTTAGTTGGACTTGAGTCCTGGAAATGGGAAGTACAATGCCTGCACTTTAAAGGAGGGGTCTGAGATAGTGACAGCTGGGAGGGACTTTTCTCAGCTGTAGTATCTGAGCTCCTCTGCAAAGACAGTGATTATGTATGAGTGTGGTGAAAGTGTTGAATGATGATGAAAGTTTTTTCTTTTTGGGGATTTTCTTTCTTTTTGGGTCACCCTGCCTCGGTGGGAGACGGCCGACTTGTTGAAAAAAAAAAAAAAAAAAAAGAACATAAGAAAGGAGGAACACTGCAGCAGGCCTGTTGGCCCATACTAGGCAAGTCCTTCACAATCCATCCCACTAACAATAATTGCCCAATCTAATTTTCAATTCTACCAAAGAAATAAGCTTTGAAGATTCTATTAACTCAAGTGCGAGTCCCACTCAAATCCAACCCCTCTCACTCATGTATTTATCTAACCTAAATTTGAAACTACCCAAGGTCCTAGCTTCAATGACCCTACTAGGCAGACTGTTCCACTCATCAACTACCCTATTTCCAAACCAATATTTTCCTATATCCTTTCTAAATCTAAACTTATCCAATTTGAATCCATTATTGCGGGTTCTCTCTTGGAGAGATATCCTCAAGACCTTATTTATATCCCCAGCATCTTAAGTCTGTGCTCTCTGTTGATGGCATAACCAATTATTTAGCATGCTTTGACATACCCTGACTTTTTTTTTACAAATACAAATACAATTTTATTTCTTTGCTCGTGTACATGGGTTTACATTACAATCATAAATTGAGGTGCAAGGAGAGCCTCTGGCATGCCTTGGCATTAGGGGCACCTTAATCTAATGGCTTATAGACTATGAACATAATATTGGGGTAATTGAGTGAGTTTGTATTGGTAGATCGTTCAAATTATGATATGATGATAATACATTGTTCATTACAAAATGATGATAGACATTGTAACAAGTGTTTAGTAGGATGGAACATAATAGTAAAAATTAAATTATCTTAATGAAAATAACATTGCGCATTTTGAGAGTAATTTACTGTTTGAGTATATTTAGTTTAGGGTGATTAGGTGGTAACATAATTGTAAAAATTGAAATTATTTTATAGGAAAATAACTTTGAGCATTTTTGAAGGCAATTTACAGTATGAGTATTTAGTTTAGGGTGAGTAGGTGGTTTTTGAGAAGAGTCTTAAATTGATTTTCAGACAAGGTTATTTTAGCATTTCCTGGTAATGAGTTCCAGATTCTGGGGCCCTTTATGTGCATAGAATTCTTACATAGGTTGCTGTGGACACGGGGTACATCAAAAAGTGATCTGTATCTTGTGTTATGGTCATGGGTCCTATTAAAGTTGGTGAGGAGAATTTTGAGCGGAGGGTTTATATTAGAATGTAGAGTTCTATGTATGTAGTAGGCACAAGAATAAGTGTGACTGTTCTTTATGGTGAGTAGTTTTAGGCTTTTGAATATTGGTGGAGTATGCTGTCTAGAGTGGGAATTTGTTATCATTCTGACTGCAGCCTTTTGCTGGGTTATGAGTGGTCTAAGGTGATTTAATGTTGTTGATCACCATGCACAGATTCCATACATGAGATATGGGTAAATGATACAGTGATATAGTGCAAGGAGAGCTGATTGAGGCACATAGTAGCGTATCTTAGATAATATGCCTACTGTCTTAGAGATTTTCTTGGAAATTTGTTGTATGTGTGTTTGGAATTTAAGGCTACTTTCAATGTGGATTCCTAGGAATTTTCCCTCTTTGAGTCTTGTGATGGGTGAACCGTTGAGTGTTATGTTAAGTGGAACATTTGTAACTCTGTTTCCAAACTGTATAAAGTAGGTCTTGTCAGTATTTAGAGTAAGTTTATTAGTCGTCATCCATGTTGACATTTTCTGTAATTCTGCATTAACAGTATTGGCCAGTATGACTGGATTTGGGTGAGAGAAGACTTATGTTGTGTCATCCGCAAATAATATGGGTTTGAGTAGTTGTGATGCATTAGGTAGGTCATTGATGTAAATGAGGAATAAGAGTGGACCCAGTACACTTCCTTGAGGGACTCCGACTGTAATTTGCTGTGTGGAAGAGTTCGCTTCATTTGTGTACACGTATTGGCTTCTGTTACTGAGGTATGACTTTATGTAGTTGAGCGAGTGCCCTTTTATACCATAGTGTGATAGTTTTGTAAGCAGTAAATCATGATCGACTGTATCAAAAGCTTTGCGTAGATCAATGAAGATTTATAGTGGAACTTCTTTCTTAAGTGCAGTATATATTAACTCTAGCATGTGTATAATGGCATCATTTGTGCTTTTGTTGGTCCTGAATCCAAACTGACTGGGGTTGAGTACGTTGTGAGAGATGAGGTAGGAATAGATCTGTCTATGAATTAATTTTTCAAAGATTTTAGAGAGCAGTGGTAAATTGGATATTGGTCTATAATTATTCAAGTTTGTTTGATCACCTCCTTTATGGATCGGGGTGACCCTTGTTATTTTGAGAATTGATGGGAATGTGGAGGTTTCAGTGGATTTATTGAATAGTGTTGCAATAATTGGTGACAGTACCTGTGAAGCTTTTTTGTACATAAAAGGTGGTAAGCTATTTATGTCTCCTGCCTTGTTTTTAAAGGTGTTGATTATGAGCGAGACTTCTATTGGGTTGGTAGGAGCTAGGAATAGCGTATTAGGGTAGGTGTTGGTGAGGTAGTCTGTTGGACGTGTGTTTGAGCTTGGGATTTTACTTGCTAGATTTAACACTATAGATAATTTTTTATAACACACCAGGTGTTTTCCACTGAGGCAGGGGGGACCAAAAAAGAAGAAACACTTTCACCATCACTTACTCCATCAGTCTTGCCAGAGGGGTGGCAATACTACAGTTCAAAACTGCAAATATCCCCACCCCTATAGATAATGTTAAACTAAAAAAAGGTTTACACCTGGATGATAGCAAATACATATATTCTCTGTTAATAAAGGTAAAACATTCTTCAGTATATATAATTTCTAGGGATAGACTATGTCCACAATTAAATATTAAAATTAATAAACTTCAAGTAGAGAAAAAGGTAAAAGATAGTTCCTCAGTCCTCTTATAGATAATCAGTTAAAACTTAACGCACATATCCAGCTCGTATAAAAGAGAATAAAAATCTGTAGGTTTACTCTCCAAAATGTTCTACAGTGGACCCTCGGTTTTCGTTGAAAATTCTGTCCAGAGTGCTGTTTGAGTGCCATTACCTAACCAATTTGTTCCCATAAGAACAAATGTAAATTAGATTAGTCGTTTCAGAACCCAAAAAATACACCTACAAAAGCTCATACAAAAATACATTTACATAATTGTTCGAGTTTGGAGGTGAACGAAAACCGAGGGTCCACTGTATTATTTTCTCTATTCAACTAACACTGCTCTCATATTTGCAAAATTTGTGACTAGGGTTCTACCTCAAACCAGTCATTACACAACAAAATGCAGCTATTAGAATCTTCACAATCTCAGAGAAGCCACTCATTATGTCATTATTCAAAACCTAATCAGTATTAATACCATACATATTACTGTTCATGCTACATCTTAAAAATACTACACCATGATGCTGATGCTGATGCTGATTTAGTATGCTTTTTGGAAAATTGTAACACAACACACATGCATCACACTCAAAACAAATAACTCATATTCCTCATGCTTGCTTCGACCTTTATAGAAACTCACTGCCAATAAAAGAGCAAAAAATGTGGAATAATTTGTCAGATGAATTAAAATTTTTAATTTAATGAATTCAAACAATCTTAAAAAAAATTACATGCTTAATGTATTTCTCCTTCTTTCAACAAACTGGCCGTATCTCACCGAGGCAGGGTGGCCCAAAGAGAAAAACAAGTTTCTCTTTTTAGCTTTAGTAATGTATACAGGAGAAGGGGTTACTAACCCCTTGCTCCCGGCATTTTAGTTGCCTCTTACGACATGCATGGCTTACAGAGGAAGAATTCTGTTCCACTTTTCCATGGAGATAAGAGGAAATAAACAAGAATAAGAACTAGTAAGAAATAGAAGAAAACCCAGAGTGGTGTGTATATATATGTTTGTACATGCAAGTGTAGTGTGACCTAAGTGTAAATAGAAGTAGCAAGATGTACCTGAAATCTTGCATGTTTATAAGAGAGAAAAAAGACACCAACAATCCTACCATCACGTAAAACAATTACAGGCTTCTGTTTTACGCTCACTTAGCAGGACAGTAGTACCTCCCTGGGCGGTTGCTGTCTACCAGCCTACTACCTAGGATTACGTAATTTTAGTGATTCTTATATGCAGTACATATATACATTTGTCCAACATATTTTTTTCTATTGTTAGTAAATAGTATTAGTCTTTACTTAATAAATCTACTTGAAATACTACCCATAATTGAGCTTTTCATTGTAAGAGATATAATGTACACTGTTAACCTGCATTTGCATCTCAAAAATAACTTCTTGGGAAATAGTTATTATTATTATCATCATTTTTTCTGTCTGATAATTGCAAGATAAAGACTGCCCTCTCTGCCCAGATCAGTGGTTCCTATCCTACACATCATTGCTTTTTGCAGCAATTGGAGAAGACAGTGAAGGTGGGGCGAACAGTGCTAGAGATGGTTACTGCTTGTGACCGACTTGAGATGCATCAAGATCGCAACATTCCCTTCTTGCCACCACCACCCCCGCCCATTCTTGCTGCTGCTGCTACTGCTGCTGATGGCTGTCTGCGGACCCGCTTGGCAGCTCCTGCACCACCTCCTTCCCACACCCTCATCAGTCTCAGTCAACCACAGGTAACATCTGCACCCCAGGGTTTCCTGACCCAAATGTCCACCCCAGAGTCCCTGACCCAAGTGTGGTCCCCTAAAAGTCCCTACTCAGGTGTGATCCCCAAGGATCCCTGATCCAAGTGTGGTCCCCAAATGTCCCTACCCAAGTATGGTTGCCCTGAATCTGTGACTCCAGTGTGGTTTTCCTAAAGTTCTTGACTCTTACATAGTTTTCCCAGTGTCCCTGACTCCAGTGCAGTTTCCACTAGATTCCTGACTCCAGTGTAGTTTTCCCAGGGTCCCTGACTCCAATGCAGTTTCCCCTGGGTTCATGACTGCAGTGTAGTTTCCCCAGGGTTCCTGACTCCAGTGTAGTTGCCATAGGGTCCCTGACTCCAGTGTACATCTATAAATACAATAGAAGTAGTGTAGTTTATAGTGGCTACTCCAAGGTCAAGAGACAGGATCAAGACCTGGGTCCCCTTAACAAACTGTTCTATATGAGGTGCATAATTATTATACATTCTAACATCTGCATGGTCTTCCTTTCTCTTTTCCCTTCCCTCTGTCTTTTTTTGTCTTTTAGTTTTCTATTATGACTGCTGTCACTTAGCCTTTTACCTTTACTAAGTCACTAACTAACCTATCCATCTTTGGCTTTCACAGGAACTGGAAACACAGGTGGGGCTGTCGACAGAAACAGATGAAGGCTTGGGTGTTTCTCTACCATCCTCCCAGGAGCCAGCTCTACCTACCAGAGTGAGTTTGTCTTAGTTCATCATGTGAATATGGATATCATTCTATAGTGCGAGTGTGTAGATATTAGTCTGTAGCATGAGTGTGTAGATATCATTCTGTAGTGCGAGTGTGTATATATCAGTCTGTAGTGCGAGTGTGTAATCATCATTCTGTAGTGCGAGTGCGTAGATATCAGTCTGTAGTACGAGTGTGTAGATATCAGTCTGTAGTGTGAGTGTGTAGATATCGGTCTGTAGTGTGAGTGTGTAAATATCAGTCTGTAATGTGAGTGTAATCATCATTCTGTAGTGCGAGTGTGTAGTTATCATTCTGTAGTGCAAGTGTGTAGATATCAGTCTGTAGTGCGAGTGTGTAGATATCAGTCTGTAGTGTGTGTGCAGATATCATTCTGTAGTGCAAGTGTGTAGATGTCATTATGTAGTGTGAGTGTGCAGATATCAGTCTGTAGTGTTACGGATGTGGGTCTCAGTCTGCCAAGTGAATATTTGAGTCTTTGTTTGCCATGTGAATGTGTAGGTATCATTCCATCGTGTGTGTGCCTTATCACTTCATCAAGTGAGTGTGAGTCTTGGTCTGTCATGTGAGTGTATAAATATCAGTCCATAATGCAAATGTGCATGTCTCAGTCCATTATGTGAGTGTCTAGGCCGATGTGTTGAAATAGATTTATATATATATATATATATACAGTGGACCCCTGATTAATGGCCATAATTCGTTCCAGAATGCTGTTCGAGTGCCGTTACCAAACGAATTTGTTCCCATAAGAAATAATGTAAATTAGATTAGTCCTTTTAGACCCCAAAAGTACACTTACACAAGCACTTATAAAAATACACTTACATAATTGTTCGAGTTTGGAGCAGTACATAAACCGGGGGTCCACTGTATATATTTTTGTTTTTTCAATACGTCGGCCGTCTCCCACCGAGGCAGGGCAACCCAAAAAAGAAAGAAACACTTTTACCATCATTCACACATAATCACTGTCTTTACAGAGGCACCCAGATATGACAGTTTAGATGTCACTCCAAAGAGCCAATATTGCAAACCTCTCCTTTAAAGTGCAGGCATTGTACCTCCCACCTCCAGGATTCAAGTCTGGCTAACTGGTTTCCCTGAATCCCTTCGCAAAATATTACCCTGCTCACACTTCAACAGCTCATCAGGTCCCAAAAACCATTCATCTCCATTCACTCCTATCTAACACGCTCACACATGCCTGCTGTATGTCCAGGCCCCTTGCACACAAAATCTCTTTTACCCCATCCCTCCATCCTTTCCTAGGATGACCCCTACCCCTCCTCCCCGCCACTACAGATTTATACACCCTCCAAGTCATCCTATTTTGCTCCATCCTCTCTAAATGACCAAACCACCTCAACAAACCCCTCTTCAGCCCTCAGAATAATACTTTTAATAACTCCACACATCATCCTAATTTCCACACTACAAATTATCTGCATATATCCACTGCCTCCAGCCTCCTCCTCACTGCAGCATTCACAACCCATGTTTCACCCCCATATAAGAGTGTTGGTACCACTATACTCTCGTACCTTCCCTTCTTTGCCTCCATGAATAACGTTTTTTGTCTCCACAGATACCTCAATGCACCACTCACCTTTTTTCCCCTCATCAATTCTATGGTTAACCTTGTCTACTCCCAAATATCTGAACACATTCGCTTCTTCCAGATTATTATTATAATCAAAAGAAGCGCTAAACCACAAGGGTTATACAGCATTCACTTCTTCCATACTCCCTCTCTCCAATGTGATATCCAATTTTTCTTTACCTAACTCGTTTGATACTCCTCATCACCTTATTCTTATCTATGTTCACTTTCAATCACACAATCATACAGAAGTGTTGACTGTGGAGTTAAAGTAAAAAATGAATGGTCATTTTTACTTTAACTTCTTTTGCTTTAGTTTTCCCACATGTTGCACCCTTCACTATCAATGAGTCACACTATATTTCTTTGTCAGCTTTTACTCCACAATCAACACTTCTGTATGACTGATGATGCTTCACAGCTTGATACACTTTGCACAGTTCTACAGCCATTATTTTGTCATCTTGAAATGATTGTGCTGAAGAGAAAAATGATAACAGTGATGACATACCAACACTACGAGTGTTAATATTATGTTTATCTGTGGCAATGTGCCGTTCAACTGCATTTTTCCCCGTGCCGCTAATATCTACATCACAACGGCATAGTGTACAAAATGCATTAAAGTCACATTTTCTGCTTTTAGCAATAAATCCAAATGCTTTGGCCAAGTCATGGTTAAATGTAGTCTTTCTTTTTGGCATTTCTTCAAGGGCTTAATTAAAGCAAGAAATAAAGTCAACCACTTCCCACTGCAACCTTCAGCAGACTGACCATGTCAGTCTCCGTGTACTGTACTTGACTCGTCTTGTACATGTACACTGCGGCTTTGTGCATAGTGTTGCCAATGGCAACTACATAAAATTATAATAAAAATGCATCAGTGGTTATTGTCGCCTTCAGTTCCTGCTGTTTTAGTATATGTAAGGTCGTTTTCTTCTTTCAACAAATTGGCCATTTCCCACTGAATATGTAAGGTAATTTATGTAATTCTTTTTAGACAAGCCCTGAAAAGAAGGACAAATTAATATGTCCTGCTTGATGTGGCACAGGACAGAGGACAGAGTTCTCAAAAGCAGGACTGTCTTGTCTAATGCAGTATGTCTGGCTAGCCTATTGGAGAGCAATGTCTGTATGATACTTAAGAGTTTGATGACTTAATTACTTGGTTGGCAGGTAACTCCAAGGGCACCTACTAGTGGGGTGGAAACAGATGAAGGTGTTGGGTCTAGTATAGGGCTATCAGTAGTCCCGGTCTCCACCATCACCCACGGCAAAGTCACACTGCCTCGTCTTCCCTCCCCACTTACTCCAAATACCAGAGGTTTGTGCAGCTTCTTTTATATCATTTCAAAACTATATACAAGCCTTTTGGTTTTTAGTACTGTAATAACAAGGATGGAAAGCCTGGAGGATTCTGACATTCTATTAAGCTGTAAGTTAGATCATATTTATTTAATTAATGATTTATAAAACCAACAAAAAGATGAATAAGTGATGTGCAACTCTTGGGTATGGAGACATTTTGCCACCCAGGGATTTTATCAGTCAAATGCAAAGGATGTTAGTGTTGAAAGATGTGAAGTAGTTTAAGATGATCAGTCTCTCAGCATTGCTAGGAAGTGTTCAGCCTATCATTCTTCCAGAATGATGGGCTAAATGCTTCCTAGCAAGGTTGAGGTGACTGATCACCTCCAACTTCTTCAGGTCTTCTACCCTCTTCAACAGATCCATCAAGGCTGAGAGATTAATTACCCCAACTACTACTTCATGTCTTCCAGTGTTTCCTGTATTATTCTCTGTATTGCAAACATCCCCACAATAAAGATACCCAAAAGTTGTTCATGTCTTATTCAAGTTAGATAATAGTTTCAACTAATCCTTTCAAGAGGTTAAAAAGGAAGGGGGGGGGGGGTGACTTGATGTCAGTGAATGGCTCTGGATCAAAGAAATTGTAGTTGACCTCCCTTTCCTTAATTCAGTCCAGTTTACCTCCCATTCTCAGGCAACTGTACGACCCCTACAGGGTTAGTGCTTCCCCATAAATAATATAATACAACACAGTGTGGTTTATTTGTTGCTAATGGAAGTAAATATAATAACAAATTATTGTTCATCTTTTTATCACATCTCCCACCAAGGTATGGTGATCCCCATAAAAAAAAGAACATATTCACGGTTATTCATTTAATAGGTGTCTTCCCTGAGGTATACAAAGATTGCAGTAGATATACTGTACATAATTTGATACATAAGTAGGCACAAAAGAAAGCCACTATTTATGCAATGCATTTTAGACAAACTAATCATAAGGCTTACACACTACTAAAAACTAGACCTAGCATATTATTGAATATTTTTTGTGCAGTACAGTACAATCACAAGTAAAGTGAGACAGGCTGCAAATGACAAATGGTCAATTCCAAAAGAATTACATAGTATTTACAATCATTCAATGATCTGCATTTTATGGAGTGTTTGAATGAAGGTGATGAAATCATAGCATGACAATTTATAGTTAAGGGATATTACATTTATATGAGATTTAATTAACAATATTAGTAAAGATGTTGGCAGATGGGGAACTTTTGACATTTTCAGGTAGTGAGTTCCATATTTTTCGTCCTTTTATTTGCATGGAGTTCTTGAACAGGTTAAAACATGCACATGGAATGTCAAAGAAATACCTGGTCCTTGTATTGTGTCTGTATGTTGTGTTGCAGCTCTCCAGAGAGAATTTAAACTCTTTGTTAATATTTCAGCTGGGAATCCTAGACATTGCATACACAGTACAAAGTGAATATTTTGTATATTAAGCAAATTTAAACTTTTGAATAAGAGTGTGTGCAATGTCTGGAGCCCGAATGATTGATTATTCTGAGAGCTTATTTTTGCTGAATAACATGTTTTAAGGTGATTAGCTGTTATTGACCACCATTCATGGATACCATAGGTGAGGTATGAATTGATTAGAGTAGTGCAAAGTGAGCAGGGATGTTTGGCAGCCATAGTGCTGTATTTTTGAGAGAATGACCACTACTTTGGATTTTTTTTTGAGATGTTCTGGATGTGTGTATGTTGAATTTTAGTTCATTGTCCTTCCTATTGATTGATGTGTTTTTAATCTTTGTTCAAATAAACATTGTTACCTTTGCTCCCAAGTATTTAGTAGAACCTTAGGATGACAAGTCAGTTCATCCTGGACCAATGTCAAGTCACATTTGTGACTTAACATTGGTCTTGAAGTTCCTCTCATAAATGCAGGTTTTCAGTGAATTGTTCCAGCCATGGTATTGTGACTTTTTCTCCTTAAAATCCACCCGTCTCCACTTGTTACTGTTTAGTGAGAGTTTGTTTGTTGTGATCCAAGTAGATATTTTTGCAAGTTTTTCATTTATTGTGTTGAGTGCATACCAATTGACATATGAAGTAATAAAAAAGTTGTGTCATTGCAAAAAGAATTGGTTTAAGTCCTTGTGAAGCATTATGGTTATTTTTCAGGAGTGATAGTTAGGCGAGCAGTGCTGGGACAAGACAAGCTGGCCAGAATTGGTGAGCTGCTATACCATGAAGAGGCTGCCCATGAGGCAGCTCACACCCTCCCATCTCATCCTACCAGTGACCCTCTGCCTGATTTTGTTCTTCAGGAGGTGAGTTAAAGTGGGTTACATACTCAGCCACACCCTTTTGAGAAACCTGGTCCACCAGTTTTTCAAAGCCTTCCTTATTTTGGAAAGAAGTCAGGTCCACCAGTTGGCTTGTTAGCTAATCCTTCACTGAGTTGAAGTACAGGACCAGGTTTGTTCAAGCACTTCACCTTGCTAGTGTGTTTCTATCATTTTTTTTGAAGCTGTGTGTATGAACATATATAAGATACTAGCAGATTGCATGCTGTTATTGAGAATTAAACACTCCACATAATTTTGCAATTCAATAATTTTCTTAAATATGATATTTCTTATATCGCTATATTGTACTGCATCAGGCCGACACTGTGCTTAAAACCCATGAGGACCTACGTAATTTTTGGTGCAAATACCACCACGTTCAACTGGAACGTTTTGCCCTGCGCAGTGAGGCACAAGCCTTGCAGCAAGAAGGTCAACATCTGCGGGGTCTTTTACGCAAATACCTTGTGTCTCTGGGATTGACAGATGCAGCTCTAGCCCAGTCTGCTGCACCAGTTACTGTGTCACATCTCAACCTCAAGCACTACCATCCCCACCCTTCTAGGTAAGTGATGCAACTTAACAATATTTTGGGCATTTAGAGAGGATGGAGTTGAATAAGGTGACCAAGAGGGTGCATAAATCTGGGGTGGAAGGAAGGATTGGATGGGGAAGGGGGGTAAAGGAGGTTTTGAATACTAGGGGCTTGAGCATCCAGCAGGCCTCTGTGCATGTGTTGGATTGGACCGTGTGGAGACGGGTGGATTTTAAGGAGAAAAAGTCACAATACCATGGCTGGAACAATTCATTGAAAACCTGCATTTATGAGAGGAACTTCAAGACCAATGTTAATTAAGTCACAAATGTGACTTGACATTGGTCCAGGATGAACTGACTTGTCATCCTGAGGTTCTACTAAATACAGATTTTTTGGCGAGTGGTTTTTATGACTCAAAGTGTTGTTGGAATGTGAGCAAGGTCACATGAAGGGATTTAGAGAAAACTAGTTAGGTGGACTCGAGTCCTTTAGGTGGGAAGTACAGTGCCTGCACTCTGGAGGGGTGCGGATGTTGGAGTTCAAAGGATTATTGTAATTGTAATGTCTGTGCACTTATGGCAAAACAGCTATTGAATGAGTAATGGTAAAAATTTTTTTTTTTTTTTTTTTTATAAACACATCGGCCGATTCCCACCAAGGCAGGGTGGCCCGAAAAAGAAAAACTTTCATCATCATTCACTCCATCACTGTCTTGCCAGAAGGGTGCTTTACACTACAGTTATAAAACTGCAACATTAACACCCTCCTTCAGAGTGCCGGCACTGTACTTCCCATCTCAGAACTCAAGTCCGGCCTGCCGGTTTCCCTGAATCCCTTCATAAATGTTACTTTGCTCACACTCCAACAGCACGTCAAGTATTAAAACCATATGCCTCCATTCACTCTATCAAATACGCTCACACATGCTTGCTGGAAGTCCAAGCCCTCGCACACAAAACTTCCTTTACCCCCTCCCTCCAACCTTTCCTAGGCCGACCCCTACCCCGCCTTCCCTCCACTACAGATTTATACACTCTCGAAGTCACTCTGTCTCGTTCCATTCTCTCTACATGTCCAAACCACCTCAACAACCCTCCTCAGCTCTCTGAACAATCGTTTTGGTAATCCCGCACCTCCTCCTAATTTCCAAACTCCGAATTCTCTGCATTATATTCACACCACACATTGACCTCAGACATGACATCTCCACTGCCTCCAGCCTTCTCCTCGTTGCAACATTCATCACCCATGCTTCACACCCATATAAGAGCGTTGGTATAACTATACTCTCATACTTTCCCCCTCTTTACTTCCATGGACAAGGTTCTTTGTCTCCACAGACTCCGAAGTGCTCCGCTCACCCTTTTCCCCTCATCAATTCTATGATTCACCTCATCCTTCATAGACCCATCCGCCGACATGTCCACTCCCAAATATCTGAATACATTCACCTCCTCCATACTCTCTCCCTCCAATCTGATATCCAATCTTTCGTCACCTATTCTTTTTGTTATCCTCATCACCTTACTCTTTCCTATATTCACTTTCAATTTTCTTCTTTTACACACCCTACCAAATTCATCCACCAACCTCTGCAGCTTCTCTTCAGAATCTCCCAAAAGCACAGTGTCATCAGAAAAAAGCAACTGTGACAACTCCCACTTTGTATTTGCTTCCTTATCTTTTAGCCCAACACCTCTTGCCAAGACCCTCGCATTCACTTCTCTTACAACCCCATCTATAAATATATTGAACAACCACGGTGACATCACACATCCTTGTCTAAGGCCCACTTTTACTGGGAAATAGTCCCTTCCCTCCTACACACTCTAACCTGAGCCTCACTATCCTCATAAAAACTCTTCACTGCTTTCAGTAACCTTCCTCCTATTCCATACACCTGCAACATCTGCCACATTGCCCCCTATCTACCCTATCATACGCCTTTTCCAAATCCATAAATGCCAAAAAAACATCTTTACCCTTATCCACATACTGTTCACCTATATGTTTCACTGTAAACACTTGGTCTACACACCCCCTACCTTTCCTAAAGCCCCTTGTTCATCTGCTATCCTGCTTTCTGTTTTACTCTTAATTCTTTCAATAATAACTCTACCATACACTTTACCAGGTACACTCAACAGACTTATTCCCCTATAATTTTTGCACTCTCTTTTGTCCCCTTTGCCTTTATACAAAGGAACAATACACGCTCTCTGCCAATCCCTAGGTACCTTACCCTCTTCCATACATTTATTAAATAATAGCACCAACCACTCCAAAATTATATCCCCACCTGCTTTTAACATTTCTATCTTTATCCCATCAATCCCAGCTGCCTTACCCCCTTTCATTCTACCCACTGCCTCACGAACTTCCCTACACCCACAACTGGCTCTTCCACACTCCTACAAGATGTTATTCCTCCTTGCCCTACACACGAAATCACAGCTTCCCTGTCTTCATCAACATTTAACAAATCCTCAAAATATTCTCTCCATCTTCCCGATACCTCTAACTCTCCATTTAATAACTCTCCTCTCCTATTTTTAACTGTCAAATCCATTTGTTCTCTAGGCTTCCTCAACTTATTAATCTCATTCCAAAACTTTTCTTATTTTCAACAAAATTTGCTGATAACATCTCACCCACTCTCTCATCTGCTCTCTTTTACATTGCTTCACCACTCTTTTAACCTCTCTTTTCTCTCCATATACTCTTCCCTCCTTGCATCACTTCTACTTTGTAAAACCTCTCATATGCTAACTTTTTCTCCCTTACTACTCTCTTTACATCATCATTCCACCAATCGCTCCTCTTCCCTCCTGCACCCACTCGCCTGTAACCACAAACTTCTGCTGAACACTCTAACACTACATTTTTAAATCTACCCCATACATTTTCGACCCCATTGCCTACACTCTCACTAGCCCATCTATCCTCCAATAGTTGTTTATATCTTACCCTAACTGCCTCCTCTTTTAGTTTATAAACCTTCACCTCTCTTTTACTTACTGATTCTATTTTCCTTGTATCCCATCTACCTTTTACTCCCACTGTAGCTATAACTAAAAAGTGATCTGATATATCTGTAGCCCCTCTATAAACATGTACATCCTGAAGTCTACTCAACAGTCTTTTATCTACCAATACATAGTCCAACAAACTACTGTCATTACGCCCTACATCATATCTTGTATACTTATTTATCCTCTTTTTCTTAAAATATGTATTACCTATAACTAAACCCCTTTCTATACAAAGTTCAATCAAAGGGCTCCCATTATCATTTACACCTGGCACCCCAAACTTACCTACTACACCCTCTCTGCATGTTTCTCCCACTTTAGCATTTAGGTCCCCTACCACAATTACTCTCTTATTTGGTTCAAAAGTTCCTATACATTCGCTTAACATCTCCCAAAATCTCTCTCTCTCCTCTACACTCCTCTCTTCTCCAGGTGCATACACGCTTATTATGACCCACTTTTCGCATCCGACCCTTATTTTAATCCACATAATCCTTGAATTTACATTTATATTCCCTCTTTTCCTTCCATAACTGATCCTTCAACATTATTGCTACCCTTCCTTAGCTCTAACTCTCTCAGATACTCCTGACTTAATCCCATTTATTTCTCCCCACTGAAACTCGCCTACCCCCTTCAGCTTTGTTTCGCTTAGGGCCAGGACATCCAACTTCTTTTCATTCATAACATCGGCAATCATCTCTTTCTTATCATCCGCACTACATCCACGCACATTCAGACACCCCAATTTTATAAAGTTTTTCTTCTTCTCATTTTTAGTAGATTTGTACAGGAGAAGGGGTTACTAGCCCATTGCTCCCGGCATCTTAGTCGCCTCATACGACACGCATGGCTTACGGAGGAAAGATTCTTTTCCACTTCCCCATGGACAATAGAGAAAATAAAAAGAACAAGAGCTATTAAGAAAAAGAAGAAAAACCTAGATGTGTGTATGTATATATATGCATGTGTATGCCAGTGTAGTGTGACCTAAAGTGTAAGTAGAAGTAGCTAGATATACCTGTTATCCAGCGTGTTTATGAGACAGAAAAAAGACACCAGCAATCCTACCATCATGTAAAACAGTTTCAGGTTTCTGTTTCACAGTCACCTGGCATGACGGTAGTACCTCCCTGGGTGGTTGCTGTCTACCAACCATGTATGTGTTAAAAAGCTTAAAAACTGCAATTTTTAGTATTGAAGTATGGTAGCATAAATTTATTCCAGATTTTTCTTAAATTAAATGCTTCTTGTGTGTGTTCCACATTTTATATTAAATTTTAGCTGTATAGTAATCACTACTTATAAAAAAAGACAAATCTTTCACATCATTTAAAAAATTAGAAGAAACTGCCAGTTTCAATAAATGAGATATATGTACTGTAGGGTGTAATTGTTGATCACCACTGCACCTTTGCTAGATGTTTGTTCTCTAAAGGGCACATTCATTTTAGTATGATAGCTGTAAATTATAGTTCACATAAAGGGTGTGCCAAAGTATTGATATTGGTGGGTATTGGCCATATTTGATGTGATTGGCTAATTTTGATGGTATCGGTATTGGCCTAAAATTGAGTATCGGTATCAACAAAATTTTTGGTATCATCTCATCACTAGTTCACATTACTGCTATATTTTTTATATTGTTAGTGTGTATTTTTTTTTTCAACAAGTCGGCCGTCTCCCACCGAGGCAGGGTGACCCAAAAAGAAAGAAAATCCCCAAAAAGAAAATACTTTCATCATCATTAGTGTTATTAACATCATAATGGTGGCTCTGGCAGAGTTGCAATAACTTTTATTATAATCAAAACTAAGTGCTAAACCCAATAACTTTCATGGCCTTGTGTTGCAGGAGTCATTCAGTGCCAGTAGGAAGCATCAACCACAGTCAAGATGGTCGCAGCTTTCTTTCAGCTCATGGATACTCGAGATGGCCAGGCCAGTTGGGACGAGACAGAGTTCTGCCTGTACAAGAGGCCAGATTGCTGCTACGCTCTGCTGACCTCCATTCCCTTCCCAAACACCATAATGCCTGACCCCCTTTCCTAGACACCATGCTTTACTCCACTTCCCTCCCATGCATTATGGGACCATTGAGATAAGTACCCATTGTCTCCATTACTGCAATACAGAAACTGTAGAATTATCTCATGCTAGTACAGCTAATACCTTGAATCATCTCCTATTTTTATGTTCCTGTACTATTACATTCATGGGGGAAGTTCTAAGCCCATAGGGATCATACAGCACCTGGGAATGGAAGTTATTTACCCAAATCTGCCCATGGAAGAGAACAGCTCAAATTCCATGAATCAAGCATTACATTTCTTCAATCTACACCTCCATAGTCTCTTAGTCAACAGCCCCTTTTACTTCTTTCTCTCATATACAGTAGGGCCCCGCTTTTCGGCGATTCGCCTTTCAGCATTCCGTTCATACGGCGAGTTCAAATTATGACCAAAACTTTTGTATACGGCGAGCGGTCTTTCAGATGTGGCGTGCGCCACCGGTTTGTTTACATTTTCCGTGAGCACATATCTCTATTATGTAATAATCACTCTTGGGCACATTATATGTCCAATTTTACATCAATATAGACATTTTCATTAATCCATCTATGATATTTTCTTCAAAATTATATAAGAAACACGTTACAAAGCATATAAACATGCTGTTTATATGCTATGATGTTGCCGGGCGGAGGGAAAACGTTACGTAATACTAATAATAATCACTCCTGGGCACATTAAATGTCTTATTTTACGTTAATATAGACATTTTCATTAATTCATCTATGATATTTTCTTCAAAATTATTTAAAAAACACTTTACATAGCATATAAACATGATACATACACCCACAGAATAAAAATTGACAAATATGAGATTTGTTTACCAAGCGACTTAGTAGGAGTGTCGGAAGAATTACGTTTTCACTAGTCAAACACTGAGGGATAATTTTAGAAAAATATTCCTTTCATATGCCTTCACTCTATATATGGCTATTCACGACCCTTGTGGGTTTAGCGCTTCTTTTTTTATTATGATAATAATAATAATACTATCATTAACTCTAAAAATAGTGTGTTGCACGAGAATGAGAGTGTTGCTGTTTGTATATTCTGTTCTAACTTGTACAACTTTTACACAATGTAAGAGTATTTGTATTGTGAGGTATTATAATAAAAAAAATTATTTTGAGGTAAAAGCTTCACATTATTATAATCAAAAGAAGCGCTAAACCACAAGGGTTATACAGCGCAGCAGGGCAGGACAGGATGCAGGGAGAATGGATTGTAAGCGGGAGATGGATGATTAGTAGGGTATAGAGTACAGCAGGATAGTGGATAGTGCAAGGATAGAGGGTAGCAAGAGATCGAGGTAGAAGGGACTGAGGGAGGTGCTAGAGGTATAATTTTCAGTCTGTGTAGTAAGTCAGTTTCTGTCAAAAAGTCAACGAGAGAGTCAGGATTAAAGGAGGGTCCATCAGCAAGAAGGGAAGGTAAAGAAAGGGCCGCAGAGCGAAGACGCCGTTGGAGGTAAATTCTGCGTGCTCGTTGATAGAGTGGGCAGTCCAACAGAATATGTCGAACAGACACTGGAACCTGACAATGCTCACAGAGAGGGGCAGGGAGCCTCTCCATGAGATACCCGTGCGTAAGACGAGTGTGACCAATGCGAAGACGGGAGAGTGTAGTCTCCCAACCTCGATATTGGTGACAAGAAGAAGGCCAGAAACCTATACTCGGTTTAATAGAATGAAGTTTGCTATTTAGCAGGTCAGACCAGCGTTGTTGCCAACGGGTGCGAAGGTTCAGCCAGCTGTGACAAGTTGCCTTCAGAGAGGTAATGTGAGGTTTCCAAGACAATCGACGGTCGAATAGGAGGCCGAGAAACCTGACTGTATCACGTTCTGGGATACGTGAGCCGTATAGGTACAATGGATGATCAGAGACCACTGAACGTCTAGTAAACATAATTTGATGAGTTTTGCCACTAGAAAACTTAAACCCGTGAGTGGTGGCCCAATCAGAAACCCGGTTGATGGCATGCTGGAGGGAAACTGTAATGAGGTGACAGTCAGTACCTGCACAAGCTATAGCAAAGTCATCCACATAGAGCGATGACCAAATATTGGATGGGAGAACAGATGCCAAATTATTTATAGCAAGCAGAAAGTGTTGTGCTCAGAACACATCCCTGGGGGACACCTTCAGCTTGGACAAATTCCGGGGAAAGTTCATTACTAACCCGGACCCGGAAATGTCTGTCAGTTAAGAAGGCCATAAGGAAGAATGGTAGGTTGCCTCGGAGGCCTAAGGAGTGGGCCTGGGCCAAGATATTATATCTCCAAGTTGTGTCATAAGCCTTCTCAAGGTCGAAAAGA